>CANXYC011801531.1:0-19877 GCA_948193065.1 Aleurites moluccanus
GTCTTATCATAACAGTAAAGTAGTCCTTAAAGCTTGTGATTTCTGCTTTCAAAACAATTGCCTGAATCAGGAGGGTGGGGAGAGAGCTATCTTTCGTGTCGAAATATGGTAATTAATTAATTCATATATCTGTTGCAAAAAATTTATTTTTTTACGTTTCTATTTTTTATTAATGGAGGTTTGATTAACTTTTAAGGCTGGGTTTGATTTATTAATTAAAAAAAATGTTTATTTTTTATGAAACAGGAATACACACCACTAGAAGGAAACCAATCAAATCTTGTACAAACCGCATGCACAATGAAGGGTTTGATCCATGCTGGGCAGGTTTGTTTTATAGAGTTTTATTTTATTATAATTAATTATTATTTTAAGTGATAATTCAAAATTTTTATTTTTCACTCATTTATTTTATTTTTAAATTTATTTATATAATATTATCTGAATTTTCAATTTTTAACGAGAGTATTAAAAAAATCATGATATATTATATGTAGATTCAATACTATCAAATATGAATTTCAACCATTAAAATTACAACATAATTAAAAACTCTCATATTGTATTAATAGATACATCATCTCAGTTCATTAAGATTTTATTTGATTTAGCTGTTGCTAGGTGTTAGCTGATAGCCGGCTATGGTTAGTTAATAATTGATTTTTGAAAGTATTTGATAAAATTATTATTAATTATTAACTGTCAATATATTTAATGATAAGTAAAGATAAATATTAATAATATTTTTTTATTTAAATATGATTTTAAAAGAGGATAATTTAAATTTTTTATTTGAATAAATATGAATTATTTCAAAAAAGAAATTCAGATAAATTTTTTATAAATAATAGTTGAATAATTATCTAACAATTATCTAATAATTATCAAATATGATTAGATACAACTGGAGTAAAAAAAGTTAACAGATTAATCAAATACTCATTAAGTCTCATAATTAATTAAAGAATTACCATTAAAATTTATTTAATTTCTATTATTATTAGGCTTCCAGGGATCCGGCACCATTACACAAAGCAGCAAAACTATTGATCAACTCACAGCTTGAAAGCGGTGAATTTCCTCAACAGGTAATTAATTAAACTAGGTAGAGTTCAGTTATCTATAGATGTTGGATATATATTATTTTTGAACTCAGCCATGAGTAGTTATCACTAATTTAGTAATTATGGTTGATTTGCAGAACATCACAGGTGCCTCACTGCAGACTTGCATGTTACATTATGCTTCTCATAGGAATATCTTTCCACTTTGGGCTTTGGGCTTATATCGGAAACATGTCATGTTGCCTCACCAAAACCTTTAGCTTGCTTCACCTCCACGCTCATCAAATGCTTCAAATATATAAAAAATAAATTTCTTGTTGTTATTTTTTATAAACAATTGTTTGTGGAATTGTAAACCCATATTAGCCTATTTTGGCACAACTTATGAAAATAACTTTTCATATAGGAAAAGTTATTTTTCTAAAAATAATATTTTTAAAAGTAATTAACTGTATATTTGTATTTGGTAAAATACAATCTAAAAACTATTTATAAACTCATAAGAGCATTTTTGTCTATTAATTTTTTAAAATTAGTTATGCGTTTAATTTAAAATTCAGCTATCTTGAAAAGTTTCAATTTCTAACTTATCTAAATAATTGAATTTTAGCTATTCAGATAATTGCTTTTATTAATTTTGATATTTACCAAACATTATAAACTGAGATAAAATCAACTTCTCACTCAAAAAAGTTATTTTTTTCTTTACATAAGCTGTGCCAAATGGGCACATTATCATTCCTGAAAAAACAATTTTAAAGAATAATTGCTTGTAAATATTTACTTTTTTCGCCCATAATAAATATTTATCTTAATTTAATTATCTTATTTTTTAATTAAAATTATATTTTATTTTAAATATACTCATAAAAAATATATTGAAAAATATAAAAATTAATTAAAAAATATAAAATATGAGAAAATTAAAAAAAAAGAGAAAAATTAAAGTTATTAATGAATTAAAATTATAAATAAATCAGAAAGATTAAAATAAATTATTATTTTTTTTTTATATTTTGCAATTGAAATGTTTGTTGTGAAACAAAAAGAATAATTTAGTGATCACATTAATTAATAACAACAAAGTCAATTAAACATTTAATTAATAAATATTAATTAATTTTTTTTAAAGCATTTCCTGCATGTTTGAGTAATACTCCATCCTTGAGTCCCAAAAAGTTAGAAAATAGAAATGTTTCATTTTCCAGAAGGATTAAAAACTTGCAATTCATTCGATTAAAATCATTAAAGTTTAAATTGTTTCCAAAAAATCCTCTTCCACTATTTTCTTCGGAATAAAAAAATATCCTTCAGAGATATATATATTAGAAATTTTTATAAAAAATTTGAAAAAAAAAATCATTTTTACTATGTATCTAAAAATATTTTTTTATAAATATAATATACCAAATTTTTTTTTTAAAAAATATGATATATATTAATATATATCAAACATATATTAAATATATATCCAAAAAATGATGCGGGCCTGGGCAAGTGACATAAGGCCCACTATTTTGTGTCCATTAAAAATTAAACCGAACAGAACTTAACAGTCCATTGCCAGCGAGAAAGGGGAAGCAACAAGCAACCAATTTCCACTGAAACTTGGAATCTTGAAAATGGCAGCAATAACAAGTGCATTGATAGCAGTGGCAGGAGTGATTCTTGGATGGATTGCCATTGAAATCGCCTGTAAACCTTGTCTCGAAAAAGGCCGTCAAGCCATCGATCGATCTCTTAATCCCGATTACGATCCCGACGACGATGTCGTTTCCTCCAACATCCACGCTCCTCTCAATCCCAACCCCAATCCAGATCTCCCTGATGTTCCATCCTCTGCTTCTTCAACTCAGATCAAGACCATCTGATCGTCGCCGAAAAGATATTACTCATGTTACCGTGTTTGGTTGGTATTTTCCTGAATTTTCATCACTTCGAGTGAAGGTTATAATTTTTTGTGGCTGTAATCAAGTTTTTGCTTTTTATGAATTATGATAATTTTATTTTTTAAATATTTAATTAATGCAAATATCAGTTTATTTCAATAACTATTGAATCTGACATTTCAGTTTGTTTATAGTGAAAATTTCAAACTATACATATATTAGCAAAAAAAATTGTATTTTTAAATTAACAAAATCTTCTTATTACAGACTTTTAATAATTTCAATAAATAGTTTTTTAAATTGATTTTGAATGAAGTGAGTTTGATTAGCTTTAATGGGTAAATTTATATGTAACTAGAAACACTTTTATCAGTTGACCACCTTTGTAACCATGAATATAAGTATATAATAATTTTTGAAATCTCATTTCAATTGAAGAAACTGAAAATGCAAACTTATACCATCGGCAAATGGAGCTTTGGTATTATAGTTAAAACCCTCTTTGAAAAATCGTAACTTCACCTCCCAGGTTTGTTTAGTTTTATTTTAGATCCATATGGAATTGTAATATTTATCAAGAATGGATAGCCATACTCATAAATCATACTTGATATATATACTGTATATAATATCTAAATAAGCCAATTTTATCCTACAATTATTTAAACAAAATAAATCAGAAAATTAAATAAGCAATGGAGGGAAACACTGCAGAAATGCACATCAAACCATAGCCTAATATAAACAAATATATAATTTTAGTGGTAGACTCAAGTTCGAATTCACTCATTTCAATACCATAAAAAAATACTGCACACGCTGTTCAGACAGTAAGAATAATAATAATAAAAAAAAAATTATATGAATTTGATTTTAACATCAAGTATTCATTTTTTGGGGGGACAATCATCCACCTTCAGTTCTATGAAATCTCCATTTCCCCTCTGCTATAAACTCTTCTTAGTTCTTTACAAACATCTAAACATATTTTTGTTCTTTCAAATCATTTTTTCTCTTCTTTTCCCCTTTAAGCGTCACTTATTTGAAAGCAACTCAAAGTCTACAACAGGAAGCAAGAGAGAAGATGAATTATGCTTTACAAATGTTGACTGCAACAAAAATAAACACTACAATTTACTGTACAATACTCTTGACAGGGATTAAGCTGCCCTCTTAGAGAGGTCAGATGTTTCCCATGTTTACAGGGAGAATTTTGCGCGGCAAAATAAGTTATGCCAAGTAATTATATATCTGGGGGTTGTTTTTGTCTCGCTCCAAGTACTCCCTGTCAATCAGGCTCTCTATCCTTTTCTTCAAATCAGCTGGCTTGATAGGAAACTTGAGCTGTTCACCATGAGAAACACAATTTTCATCCAAATCATTAGTTATTCTGACAACTTAAAAATGGGTGCCTCCCAAGTCAATCTCAATAAATAACGTAGACTCATGCAGGCTATGGATGACTGGTGTAAGTACTTTTTACATTCCCCAAGGAAAGAAGAACTTGAAATACAATCAAAAAGCAATGGGATAGCAAATTATCCACGGCTTTGAACGAGTACTTGATTCAAATTGTATAATTTAATTTTGACTTGGAAAGGATAATGGTTGATATTCTTCAACCAAATATTAGAGAATGTTGGTTTTGCATAGCTTGCATCACAGACTCGGTATATGTGATTGGGAAAAATACAATGGGATACAATTTTACCTGTTGGAAGAGTTCCGTAATCAGAAGTGTGTGACTTAGGACTTTCCTTGTCTTCATTATCCGAACAATAGCAGCATCAACCTGCAATATATTAAGCAACACGACATACAGTTCACTGTTCGCCTAGCTAGTTCTCAGTTCCTTAATAACTTGAGCACATAAACAATTATGTTGCAAAGGACAACCTGGTACTGACGGTCCTGAAATACTCTTTCAGTGGTGCTTGTGTTCTCCTCTACTGTTTCCTTCATCTGGATTGCATTGACCTGCATCCCCAGAAAGGTATTAGTTTAAAGCTCCAAAATACAAATGGGCAAAGAAAACACATGCTGGTCTTAAAGCAAGAAGACATTTGTCTTAAAAATCACTTATAGAAAATGTAATGTCTGTCAAATGTAACACCATCTGATTGCCTTATTAGATACCAAAATAACAAACAGATGTACCTTTATACGATATAGAGGCGCAGTAAATCCCTCATTGAACACAAATAAATCATCATCCTCAACGTCTCTCCCTTTGGGCAGCTGTGAAATATAAATTTAATTATCAGAAAGAGCTCACAAAAGGGAAAAGGAAAATTAACCTTCCTTACTTTATCAGAATAAGAAATGAGAACTGAAAATGTACAAATAATTGCAATGCAAATGACAAGCCACCCACCTTTTGCAGGACACGGACTTTTCCACATGCAAGAGACTGCAGAGTCCGTCTCAATTCCTTGTCCTCTATGCCAGTAGCATCCTTAATATCTTGAAAGCTAAGCTTTTGGGCATCATTAAACAACATCAAAACAACAGTCTGGCACACCACACAAATCCAATGAACAATTAGAACAAACTCACTTGTGTAGGTGGCATGGAGAAAATAAAGAAACAAAGACTAGAAGGCCATAAAAACAGCTGTGTAAAAGACTGAAACAAACCTGAAATAGAGAAACTGCCAGCTCCTTTTTACCTTTTGGAAATTCAGCTTTCAACACACAGTGACCCAATGAATTTTGCCACATTAAGCGCCTGCCACTATACTTACTCAAGTAGAATTCTTTGAAAATATCCTGTTGCATGCCGGGAAGTTAGGCATCATAGTATCATTTAATGAATACTGTATAAAGAGTATTTGAACTGATATAAAAAAACAGCTACTAGGTAACCTGTGCACTACCTGATAAACATTCAGCTCGTGAGGAAGCCTGACATCCATGGGTGGATATGTAGGCCAGTACCTGCAACCCAAAAACCGAACATGGATTAAATGTGGAACTAGTTAGCGGCTAAAACATACAAGGCTTTACTTGGAATCTAGTAAATCTGCATCTAAACATACCCAGTTGTTAAAACATGGACACTCATCTCAATACCCGATGGAAGTTTTGTCCTTGCTTGGGATGATTGTTTGAAAGATTCATTTATCTCCTTTGATAGTTCGATATCCTGCCAAAGCATTTACCAAGAGATGCAATTTATATTGGTATCCGTATGAAGTTAACTTTAAAGAACCACAGCAGTGTTTGATTCCTTCATATGTTAAAAAATTGTGTTTCTCAAAACCAACTTGCCGTGATGAGCATCTTTGCTATGAAAAAAAAGTATACTTGTCATACAAGTACATACTAATTCATTGATCCATCTAATGGTACCAAGAATTCCTGACCTCTTCTAACAGGCTAACACCCATATTTAATAACTATCTATAATATGGGTGCAATGCATGACATTGACACCATTTAACAATAAAGCTAGTGACAAAGTTTTCAGTAGCTTGAGCAGTCCCCCTCATTTGCATCAAGTTAAAACAGAACTATTCCCACATAAAGTATGTAACTGCAAATTCAATCAATTTTAGATATAAGATATGCATTGCCAGCATTTCTCAACAAATGTTCCAACACAGCCGTAGAAATATAGACCAACTTGCTTTTGGAAATATCAACATTTTTTTTTCTTTTGTTTCATTCTTTCTTTTTCAACAGAATGAAATAGTTGTGGTGATTAATTTGGAACATGGTTAATTTTTGTAACCTAGGGAAAGATTGCCCAGACCAGGATTAGAAGAGGCAGTGAGGGTGAAAGTTTAAATCATCCAGCTGTAATCTGAGCATCTCAGATGCATGCTACACCTCTTTCGGTATCCTCAAAGCAAATATATTCTGAGAGTGCTAGCCTCAAAGGGTGTCCCATGCAGATGGTGAAAGGCTTCTAATAATGTAGGCTATAGAAGGGATCGGTAGCAAACAATTATGATCCCTGAATAGAAATTTATATCAACACACACACCTTAAACATTCCTTCAAGTTTGTTTGTAAACTGGCTGCCACACTCTGTCTTCAGCTGCAATAGCAATGGAAAACTGTTAATATCATCAATCGAAGAAGAGGATTAAGCAACACATACCACAGAAAAAAAATTATTCCTTAACCTTAGATATCATAGATTTCTCTGCATCAATTGAAGCACTTTTTCCCAACAGTAGTCTTTTAGCCAGATCCTTCTTATAAAATGCTTCAAACACATCCTTGCCCTTCATAAACAGAAAACTTATGCAAATACCTTAGCATCATTTTGTTTACAACACAACCATAGACGATATTATAATAGTAAACCATCAAGTGCTAGAGTAAAATTGTTAATTCTGGTAAGACAGATCAAACTACCTGTATAAACCTGAACAAAACCAAAACTTTATCAAGTGTGCCCTCCAACTCCTCTTCAGAAGTACCCTTATTTCCAGCACGGAGTTTCTCATCCAGAAACTTAGCAATCAGCTCAGCTGTTCGGTTCTATTAAAGGGAGAAAAAAAAAAGAACTCTTAACAAGAAAATTGAAACATAATATCATAGAATCAGCTATGTCAACTGCCTGACCTATAATTACCGCTGGAGGTTGACATCAATTGTTAGACTAAAAATTCCTTAAAAGAACTAGCCAAAATCATAGACTAACAGATTGCTCAAATCAATGATATTTTCTTGCTACGATTTCAATTGTCAGCAGACATTTAGACACAAGAGATAGATAGATGAAGTAGTAGCTTTACTTATTAAAATATTTCAAATCATGTGAATGTATTTAGATTTCTTTTCAGGACATGGAAGACAGAAGTTTAAATTTTAGCTCCATATCCATAAGAATACATGTTGCAAGATCTATCCTGTTCAAGAAATCAAAATCCTCCACAAGGATAAAATGATCAGAGAGGAAACCACTAAGAAGAGACCCACATCAGCAGAGCACACTAGTAATTATTTCTATTAGCAAAAGATAGCAAGGTTAAAATCAAACATACAAACACACAAATTGAAAATTCTTCATACTGCTTCAGAAGCACAAAGAAGAGAATCAGGTTAAAAGTAAATTGCAAGAAAATAGCCAGGTACCAACTTGGTTGAATTGATGAAAATTACCATCTAAATATGCACTATCACTCCAGTGAAATTACTAGTTGGAATGTGATCTATAATAATGACATCCATCAACATTATAATGATATAGCAGAAAACATAAGACCATCTTGGAAGACAAACTAAAGTTTAGATCCTCTAGTCCAAGGGCAACAAGTTAACAGCCTCACTCCAAGCAGCAACTACGTAATTTTCCAGTTACATTGATACCAAAACTCTAAACAGTTGTTGTCTCATAAAAAATTTCCTTGAAGCAAAGCAATTTTTTCTTTTCAAGTTCATCTAAAAACCAGAATTCCGGAAGCTGCAATAGCTTTCAAACCATATGCATCCTTCTTTTTCAGAAACAAAAACCTAATCACTCCTTCAAAACATTAAATTTCTCTCTCTCTATATATATATATATCCTGACCATGCATAAATTTGGCATATCCATCTATTTATAAAAATGTTCATCTGCTTCAGCCTTCAAACCTAGATTTTTAAGACTTCTATTGCACTACAACGCCCAAAGCATCTCGCCACAAATCAGTAACCCAAAATTACCAGTTTTACCAAACCCCATCCAGACCACCAAATAAGTAACCACACACAGCTCTCTCTGTCTGCATTCAATTGCCATGTAAATCCCACAAAATCACATCCTCAAGTAAGATTATCAGGAAAACGCTACTATACTACAATTTTAAGGGAGCCATGTTAACTTGATAAATCCTACTAATTCAAAGTTCGAGCCAATATTAGCAAATGAATAATCCACCATGCTCAATAGAAACACAAAGATATATGATTCCATAATTTGGATCAGATATTATCAACCTAACTTTGATCACTCTAACATGTTTTACCGGACATTTTATCATCTGCATGGCAAATTCTTCAATTCAATTTGTTTAGAAATCCATATGTTACCATATTATTAACTTGGTATTAGAAAGGTAAAACCAATAGATAGGCAAACAAACCTGACGAAGATTAATTAGATGTTCGAATGCGTCCTTTATGGTATTGCAAAATGCTTCATTCTTAGAAAAGCTTTCTTCCCATATTGAGTCAAGGGAAGCCTTAAATTCTAACAAGGAGGAAACCATATCCTTATCTTTTTCTTCATCCATGACAATGCCTTGTCCAGTTTTTCGTATGTATGAGCTAAGGGCCTGTCTTAATGATTCAAGGTTATTAACCCTTGAGAATAATGAGTATATTCTCTTAAGATCCCCAATTCGATGACCATCCATTAGCATCATGAACCCCTGGAAAGATCAAAGAAACAATAATTAGTCAAAGCTATGAGTATAAATCACATGTTAAAAAAGGATAATGAATAACTACAGGGAATGCATACCTTATCCAGAATCGCAGATATATGACGTTCAAGAAGCTGCCTTTCTGCAGTTGCAATTAGCGACTTTCTAGTGCTTGCATCAAGATAGAGTAAGCATCTTTCATGTTCTTCATGCAATCTTACCTGCAAGAATGTGTTGCCGATGAATTTCCAAGGATATATATATTATGCAACAAAGCATTAATAATACAGTGTAGATTCAATCCCATGTAATATAAAAAGAGAAATGAAGTGCACCTCCACGTGCTTCAAGTAATCCGGAACGTCCGATTGTTGCATGTATATCATGCCTTCGGCAGCATAAAATTCAGATGTGCACTCAAGGAATGGTCTTTCAAAGCTTTCTGCATAAATTCCTAAAGCAGTAAACATCTTCAAAAGATGGTTAAGGAGAGTTCTATCAACTGCTTCACCTAATCTGCAATCACAAAACACAATAACCTTTATCTCTAGTTTTGGTAAAAATTTGTTCAGAAAATATAGGTTTACCCACTTCTATAAGCCAACAACTTTAAAATACAACCCAACCTTCAACAACATTTTTAACCAGTGGTAAATAATTTTAACATTTTCAAATCACCTAAAACTCCAAAATTTAAGTGATCAAGTCAATTTTGGCCCCATCTTTCAAATTTTCCAATCTTTCACTTGTATTTGACTTTCTTTGGACATCTGCTAGTTGTATATAAGTATGACGGGCACACAAGCATGTTCTACAACTCTAAAACATACAAGCCACATTAACATTTCCCAAAAAATAGACGCATCACATCAGCATTTATTAGAATTCTAATATTTGGTTTTATCTTATTTTTGTTAATTTTATAATTGCTGAAAGGGACATGTATTTTAGGAATCATCAGACATTGACATGTATGACCTGACCTTGTAGTTCTTGCTTTTATTTTTTTGTTGGAAATAAAAGGAGATTCTTATTTGTCACTTCTTTGTACTTCATTAAGTCAATTAGTTAAAAAGCAGGTTTAAGCACCTAAAGCAAGTTTCCGATGGGTCGGCCATGCATTGCAATGGCTTAGCTCTCCTTCATTCATACAAATGATTCAGTTAGCAATTTAATAAGAATTGTGAGCACGCATGCACATGCACATACAAAATATTTGAAACTCAATAACAAAAATGTGAACAACTCATTATCCGCAAAAGACAAGAAAACATATCCTTGGTCAGATTTTCAAACTATTATAAGTAGTAAGTACCTTTCCCTCTCAATCATTCGCAAAAGGCCTGTGACAGTTTTGTGCTCGACTTCGGGAGACAAGGCAAGATGTTTCCGGAAAAGCTGTAAACCCATGTCCCATAATGAACGCACATTTGGGGTTTGTTTCACATATGTTCTATCAAGATACAAGGCTATACCACGAATCATCAACATTTGGTCACATAGATCCTGCCAGCATCTCTCAACAAGTGATAAAAAAACCACCAAATCTGGGCTTTGTCCAACTAAAGATTGTAATGCTGCATATATATGGGCTTCACATTCTTTTTCAATTCGTTGATAAAGATTACCACCCATCTTGTGCAAACAAAGATCATTGACAGCCTAAGGGAAAAATATTGACATAAGAAAATGCATGTTTATTCACAATTAAAGGTAAAATGCAGGAGGATATACTTGATAAAGCTTCTCCAAGTCACAAGAATCCGGTTGTTTCAAGAATATAGCTTTAATAGCTGACTGCAGCTTTGCCCATGTATCCTCCTCGAAATTTGTAGGCAGCGTTGGTTTAGCTTCATAGAACATAATTTTGAAAATAAGTTTAAGATAGAATATAGCCCACACATTTCTGAGTACAAATTATAAGTTCAGTCCAAATCTATTCATCCAATCAGAAAATTAATCTAAAAGTTTGGGAGCAATGTGGGTAGATGTCACAAGAATATGTAACACCTCAATCCTGTTAACCTCTGACAATTCAATACTAAAGTAAGTAATAAAGTGATAGAAAAATGCCAAACAAAAAGGAGAAAAAAAATATGGCGACTGCTTCTACATGTAAAATTGTGCCTAATAAAGTGCTCATTCATCAACTTAAATTCACTGCCTTGCGTATATAAAGTATCATGAAAATGCAACATTACACTGTATTTAGCGTAAACTGTATTTCCACAATAATATCGCTTTTATGATGAACTAAGCACTTGTACAACGCAATACTATATTATTAGCAAGAAGTGACGGAAAATGAGAACAGAATTAAACTGAAATAATAGATATTTCCAATCTGATTTGTCCCTCTGGAATGGGCTCACGCAGATGAACACTTAGCCTGTGCTATGGCCCTCAGCCTTAAGCAACAAATAATCTATAGAGGAACCTAGAACCTAGCTGCAGAACATATAATCATCCAAAGGAAGAAACTATAAGGAATTAAGGAGGACAAGGATGCAAAAATTATGCCCTGCTATATCAGCACTTTCAAAGCAGCGCAGGAGAGATTATAGAAAGAACTCAAAGAGTTTGTATAAGCAAAAATAAATTAGAGCAACCAAAAACCCTAACTCATGGCATTATCTCTGCTCAATTAGATCATTTTCAACCCTAGACAGACCAAGGAGGTCTAGCTGAAAGAGAGCCATTAGCAATCTAAGGATGCGATAAAGGTTGCCCAGATTAAAAAACGGTAGCAAGTGTAAGTTTTTTCTGATAAATTTGACATGTAATATAAGCTGTAAATACTCAATTAACAGCTCAATTCACTCTCAAAATGAAATCAAGTGACCAATTCAACCAGTACTCAGATCCTAAAATTTCAAGTTCCATACTCCACAGAGAAATCCAAGCAAAACACACATCTATTGACAAAAAAAAAACTTTAATTCATTAAATCATGCAAACCTCGAACAATGGAAGCAATATATCCAATTTATCATCAAAATTGAGCAGGAATAATAATAAAAAAATGATACCTTTCAAAAGCTTGATGACGAGCTTCTTCGCGGGCTGAGGGGGAGTGGCCTTTTTGCGAGACAAATTAGCAGCGGGAGGAGGTGAGCGGTTATCGAGCTTGGCATCGTCATCGAGGGTCATGGAAGAGGGGTCGAAGACAACGTCGTTTTCGGGGGCAGTGGCCGGGTTGAAGTGGTGGAGGCCGTTTTTGTTGGAGTTAGGGTCGAGAGCGGAGCAAGCAGAGACGGCCTGAGACTTGGCCTTTTTCATGGGAGGAAAATTAGCGCTGGCGGTGGTGGAGGAGCTAGAGGCGGTGGCGGTGGCGGTGGTATAGCGTTTGGTGGGGAGAGACATTAACAAAAAAAAGGTGATCTCTTAAGAGGGCATTGTATTGTAGTAGTAGTAGTAGTAAAAAAAAAGAAAAGGATGAGAAATAAAGATTTGAGAAGAAATAGAACTAGATGAGAGAATTTTATTATTAGTTTATCTTATTTTATTTTACTGCCTGACATCTACAATTATAATTTTATACACTTCTAATCCGATGCATGTACAATACCTAAAGCACAAGGTACAACTTCTTTTTGTTCGTTTTCCCTTATAATCTGATAACTTGATTTGCTAATTTTTCCCATTTTATATTAAAAATTTTGGGGTTTTCATTGTTGTTGCTTTTTTTGAGTTCTGAGCTTTTCTCTTTTTAAACTACTCTCTTTCTCTCATGGCCATGTTGTGGCAAAGCAAGTTCCGTTATGGATTATGGGCTTTTTTATTTGTTCTGGGTTATAGGTCTTTTGGACCTTTACATCTCAAGGAATCGAATAGAGCCTATAAATTAAAGGTGGAATGTTTTAGGTCTTTCACTCTGTTTATCTAACACCCATTATTTCACTGGAACCCCGCCAATTCAGCTCTGGTTTCTTTCCACACAGTCGGTCTAAACCATATATACTATTAGGACTAACACCAGTTTATCACCAAATTTAATTGAAACATCCAACACTAACATAACATAGCACTTGAGAAATTATTTAGAATTATCTAAGATATCATCCAAAGTTTAAGCCAACAACTTTGATAACAACCAAAATAGTTTTTCTTAAAAGTAAAACACCAATAATAACACTTCTCGCTCAGCTTATAAGCAATTTGAAGGTGAATATAAAGAGACCAGATTGATAGCTTGTAGATTCCTTGCAACGTGTAGTTAATAAAGCTGGTGCCCGAGAATAGCTTCTAAATTTCCAAAACCAGCTTCATTGCACAGCAAGTATTGAAGAGAGGCAGGTGTCCGAGAAAATTTTATCTGCACAGTTACATAAATCAACAATTTCAAATGTATGTTATGTTATATATAGAGAAAATGTAATTATCAAAGAAACAATGAATATAGCAACTGACCTGATACAGAAAACCAGCAAAAAATGGAAATAAAAATCCATACCAATAGTCCCCCAAGATAGAGAAAATCCCCACCAGCTAAAACTACCCTGAAAGTAAATCGAGTCGAGAACAAGACTGCCACTGAAGTTATGCCCCATGCTTGCAACATTGCTTTTCCTATAAGAGTTTAAATCATTACATTATGTTAGTAGCATTCAAATAATAACTATCAGACAAAACCCGAATAAAAATAAAAATAAATGAAAAACATTATAAATACCATTGTCAAGATACATCCCAAGAAAACTCATTAAGAGACAAAGAATCAAAATCTTAGCTCCAATGGAGAAGAGATTTTGCAAGTAGGCATCCTTGCATAGAAACTTGGAAACCAAATCTATAACATGAATTTTAAGATAAAATATTATTGATCTTTAAATGTTAAAATAAAGGGGAAAAAATATCATATGCTGATAAAAATAATAAACAAACAAACACAAAAATCCTTTTTTTTAGTTTAAGATTTTTTTTTTTTTTTTTTTTAATTTATCAACAAACAAAAACACTTTATATCTCAATGAACCCAAAAGCCTAACGTAAAAAATTATAAACCCATAATTAGAAGAAGGGAAAAGACATACAAGCAGATCCGAACAGCAGGCACAATGACAAGCATTGTTGAACGCCATCACAGAGGAAATAACAATGGTGGACATAATCTGACCTCCCAGTACTCCATATAAACTCTTCGAATGTAAGGGAGTTCCATATCCAAAGAAACTTGAAAGGGACCTCCACCTCAATCGTTCAATCTCCTTCTTTTCATCATCTTTCAAGTGTGTCCCAATGGGATCTTTGCCTTCCTCTCTACATTTTTCTTTCTACTGTTTGCTCTTTGATACAATGAGATCTTTGCCTTCCTTCAACTATCTCCCAACTTGCAGGGACCAAAGGTGTGTGTGTTTTTTTTCCAGTAAGTATATTTTTATATTCTGTGTGTTTTGTCTTTATTTATTCTATTTCATTTACTCTTTTTTTTTCTCTAGCTACAATGGAGTAACTCAAGACTCAAAGAATGGTGAAGCAGATGTTAAAGAGGAGGATGCTCACTATCGAGTCATCTGAGGAAGTTACATCGGAGGGGTTAAAGTTAATCCTGATGAAAGAGGATTTAAGTCTGTGGCCTGTGAAGTAGATAAATAAGTTGAGAGTATAACTATATTTTAATACAATAGTAGGCAAGGAGGTGAAAATAAGTGCAAGTGACCTTCTGCCAAACGGTTTACAAGAAGCTGCTAAGAAGGATGAATGTATCTTCAAGTATGAAAATCTGTTGATGTTTTCCTGATTTATAACCATATCAGGCATGCTAGATTACGGGTAAAAATGGCTGTCACATAGGGTTTATGTTGGTGAGAAAACTTATCAGATATTTTCTGATCAAGATACCTCAAAAATGAAGAAACAAGAGCAGTTTAAAGAGATGACTAGAAAGAACCAAATTTTGAATCGAACCAAATAGAAAGAGCAAAAATTTTACCAAAATTAATTAAATAGAATTGAACCGATATATTTATGTTCGATTATTTATTTCTTTTTCAAAAAAATAAATATATAATTATTAAAAATATGTATATAAATAAATATAAAATATACATATATTTCGATCGGTTTAATTATTTTAAATTTTTTTTGTAGAAAAAATAACTAAACTGAATTGGCCAAAATTTACCAAAACAAGCCGAACAGAATTCAAAATTTGAATCGAACCGAACCAAATCAACCAAATTCAATTTTTTGTTGGTTCAGTTTTTTATTACCCCTAGCTTGGAGGGAGCAAAGGTATATTTTTGTTTTCAATATGTTTTTGTTTTCTAAGAAATTGAAAGGAAAGAAAATTAAAGAAACATTATGAGATAGTTTATGAAAAATATAGTAGACGATAAAAGGTGAAGAAAAACAAAGTAAGAGAGATAAATGGATTGAATGCTCATTTTTCATATCAAAAGTAATTGGCGACCCTACCCAGAACTTGCAGGTGCAGGTTGTAGGTGCAAAACCAAAAGAAACCAAACGTACCAAACCAATTCTGTGCAAAACCAAAAGAAACAAAACATACCATACAATTCTGTACACTAGGCACGTTAGAAGAGTACTTATTTTTCCTATATATACTCCTTGATTGTTCACAAGTAACCTATCCATTTCTACTGTTCATTCTGCATTTTCTACTGCTTACTCTCTCTGCATTTTTCTTTCTACTGTTTGCTCTTTGATAAAATGAAATACTTTGCATTCCTTCACTCTCTCTCCCAACTTGCAGGGAGCAAAGGTGTGTGTGTGTGTGTGTGTGTTTTTTTTCTAGTATGTATTTTTTATATTCTGTGTGTGTTTTGTCTTTATTTATTCTTTTTCATTTGCTCTTTTTTTTTTTTTCTCTAGCTACAATGGAGGAACTCAAGACTCAAAGAATGGTGAAGCAGATGTTAAAGAGGAGGATGCTCACTATCGACTCATCTAAAGCAGTTACACCGGAGGGGTTAAAGTTAATCCTGAAGAAAGAGGATTTAAGTCTGTGGCCTGCGAAGAAGATAAATAAGTTCAGAGTAGAACTAGATTTCAAAACAATAGTAGGCAATGAGGTGAAAATAAGTGTAGGTGACGTTCTGGCAAACGGTTTGCAAGAAGCTGCTAAGAAGGAGGAATGTATCTTAAAGTATGAAAATCTGTTGATGTTTTCCGGATTTATAACCATATCAGGCGTGCTAGATTATGCGTATAAATGGCTGTCACATGGGGTCTATGTTGGTGAGAAAACTTACCGGATATTTCCTGATCAAGATACCTCAGAAAAGAAGCAAAAGCAGTTCAAAGAGATGATAAAAAAGAAGTATGGATATGGTGAAAATTGATAGTGTTTCTTAATTCTCTTTGCTGCATGGCTACTATTTTTTTTTCTTTTCTTCTTTTTGTTGTTACCATTTGTGGTATGTGAATTTTGACTGGAAAATGCTTTATTTATACTACTTTTTTGTATTTTGTTTTATCCAGAGTCTGCGAACAAGCCCCAATTCCACGTTTTGCTTACTAGAGATTCCTACATATAGTTTTTGTGATGTTTAATTGATTTCATCTGTGAGGCAAAATAAATTTTTAAGAATTTAATTCAAAATAAAACAGTGAAAAAAAATAGTATATTTAAGCCAAAAATCCAATTTTGTGGTTACGTGAGCAAAATATATATCTAAACTAAAAATCAGGATCAATATTTGTTGTCCAGTTAAAAGGCTTGGTTTTGTTACGACACAACAAAGAGTAACTCCAGTTTTCCCGATTACTTCTGCTAAGAACCATCATCAAAAACTTGTTGTAATATATTATTATTTTATTGGCAAAACACTGAAAATAATAGTCATTTTGATATTATTATTATTTTTGTAATAACATTAATATATAAAAATAAAAATGAAAAATTATTTTTGAAAATAATTAATTTTTATAAAAGCTCATAAATTTAAAAATTTGAAAATATTTGTTACTATAACAATATATATTTAATTTAAGAAAATTAAACCAAACAGATACATACTAGAACTTATTGTTAATTAGTTGCCAATTTTATTAACGCATGTTTTAGCTAACATAATTGTTCATTTGTCCTTTCGTTTTTCTTTTTTCTGTTTTTTCTAGTTATTATTATTATTTTTATTAAGTTTAACCATCAAAGAAACTACATACAGAATAAGCAAATTTGATAGCATTTGTATGCTTTGGTCTATAGTCCAATGTCGTAGAATTTTAGAAGGGAACTATTGGGTTTGGGCTATAAATAAGTCATTGTAATATCTTTTTAGAAATTTTCTTTTACTAAATATGAATATAAATATAATGTTACTTTTGGAATTTATAACGTATAAATTTTATTTAGCAAGATGAATTAATTGAATATAAATTAAGTGCGTATTAAAATATGTATGAATGAACAATAAGAGCTAATTGGCTTTCATAATATTGTGAAAATTGAAATTAACTAATTTGTTGTTTTCGGCTTGCAGGTATTATGTAACCAACTGGTTAAGTGATAAAAGTGAATATTTACAAATAATTTAATGAAAAAAACTGTTATTTGAGAAGCCTATTACAACGAATTGATAAATTAAAATGAATGCAGTGGACAAAGAGGCAGAAGAGCGGTGGACGGCAACGTAATGTGGTGAATGGTAACAACATAACAACAACAAACAAATTAATAATTTTACAAAAAATAAATACAAAAGAAAAACGTATGAGAGAAAAACAAAGAGATAATATAAAGAAAAAAATGGACCATTTATCTTGGTGAATAACAACGAGGATGAAAGAGCCAGAGACAAAGACAGATAGAGAGATAAAAAGAGAGAGAGAGACAGAAGAGAAGAATAAAGAGAGAATAGAGAAAAATCAACAGTCAAAACTGATGGAACAAAACTTATACAATAATTACACTTACGAACGGATTACCAATGAAATGTTATACATGTGATAATCGTAATCCGTCGGTCATGAAAAATGGGGTGAAATTTTTGTGCCTACTTCTACTCGATAATTCGTCTTTAAATGATCCTCATTTTCATGTGCTTCCAATGGCATTATAATATTTGTCGTAATCTGTCGTTGTGAAATAAGAAGCAAAATTTCCACGCCTGCCATTTGTTCGGTAATCCCTATCTGAATGATTGACATTTTTATGCTCGTTCAATTTCTATCAATTTTTCTACCATTATAATTCTACCTGTAATCACCTAGGAGTACTGTCGTTAAATGGTGGACAAACTTATTAAATTCTTGACATTATATTTCGATATCATTAGGGGTAAGCAAACAATTGGAAAAACATAATCTAATCGAACTAAAAATCAGTTTATTATATTTATATATAATATCCAGTTTGATTTGATTTTTTTTATAAAATAATTAAAATAATTGAATTGATTAAAATATATATGTGTATTATATTTAGTTATTTAAAAATATATGTTTTAATAATTTTATATTTATTTTATTTAAAAAAGTAAAATAATATAATAAATAAATCGAAATATATCAATTTAATTATGTTCGATTTAATTTAATAAAAAATTCAGTTTGATCTGTTTAATTTGATTTAAAATTTAATTTAATTTATTTTTAAAAATTTTAACTTATTTTATTTAATTTTTAAAAAATTTAATTCAATTTAAATTAAACCAAATGATAATTACTAACGGAAATTATTTCATCGGTAACTACCCAATGCGCCTAGTGAATAGTAATTACTAAAAAATTTTCATATCATCTATTGTTATTACTAATGATTAAATCAAGCATACTCTTAAAATTTTTCTTACTTAAATAAAAATATTTATATATTTTATATTTACACTGATGATATTTTATTACTCAATTTTATATCATGAATAAAAATAATGAAATTAATTTTATGATATTATAATAAAAAAAAATACTAAATCAATTAATATAAGTAAATTTTTTTTTATTTAGAAACCTACTTATAAATTATAATTATTAAATTTTTATAATTATTTAATAAGAGATTTTAATTAATAAAAATTTAAAAATTTAATATGCATGGATAGTCCAACTAGCATTAATAATCACGAAATATACGTGCGAGAAAAATAAATAAATAATTATATATATATAGGTTCTTGCCAAACTAAATTTATTTATAATACACAGGCTTCAAAAGGATAAATCGAAATAAAAAGGGAACTTGAAGCTCTTCCAGTTCTCTAGTGATACAGTGATAGTTTGTGAAAATCAGAGAAAAGAAAGGATCATGGCTCCACCTCCTGCTCGCGTGCCTTCAGCCTGTCGCAGTTCTTCTTGTTAGTCACTGACTCTTGCCTATTATTCTAATTCCTCTAAAATTATTTAATTGATGCAATTTTATTAATATGATTGCATGTTGTCATCTAGAATTTTCGTTGTGTATACATATATATGATCTGCAATGATATTGATGGCTTATCATTAATTGTTCATCATAATTCATACCTATAGAGAGGGGTTTTTGTTTATATATGTATATAATTTACAAGATGGTTTATCATTAATTTGTTCGTAATAATTCATGCTATTTCAACTTGATCACAATCTCTAGTAATTATATATATATATATATATATATATATA
>CANXYC011801584.1:0-15924 GCA_948193065.1 Aleurites moluccanus
AGGACCACTCCTTCATTTCAGCTCAATTTCCTGATTGTTCTCTTTCTTGGGGACAAGAAAGAGCTAAAGGGGAGGGTATTGTTACATATTATAGGAAGAAGTGGAGAAAGAAATAATTGTTGGGTAAATAAAGAATAAAAGTCTGTTAGCAGGAGCTGTATAGGATGCAGAAATATAGGAAAAAACAGTTAGTATTGACAACTGGAGTGATACAACTGTATTAGAGTCTGTTAAGTGAATAACAACTTGTAAACCAGCTGTATAAAAAGACAAGGAATGAGTCTTATAGAGGCAGATAACCATAAAGTTTTAATCATTCTTTCTCTCTAAATTCTTTCCATTTTCTCTTTGTTTCTCTCTCTTACTTACCTGTTCTTCCTCAATTTTCCTTCTATTTCTTCTGTTCTTTCTATTCCTTAATCTATAAACCCTAGAACCTGAATTATTAAACTGTTAAGGACTTACAACCTTAACAATTTACTTCTAAATTTGAATTAGTTATCTGCTTGATTGCATTGCATCTTTGCATTTGTTTATATGCATTGCATTTTCGTATTTGACCAAAATTATATTTATGTCATAGGACCTCCTGCTCATTGCTAGCTTGCCTTCCCAGCCTAAGTCTTCCCAGCTTGACTTACCAGCTAGGCCATTGCCCATTACCTGCCTTTCATTGCTGCCATTGCAGCCTTCCAATGCTCACTGCTTGGATTGGATAATTTTTTTTCCTTTTATGCTCTATCCATTATCTTTGCATGTCTTGCTCTTTATTTTTATTTTTTTTTATCTCACTACCTGGATTGCTAGAGTTTTTTTTTTTTTTTGTATTTTTGAACTATCAATTTTATTTATATTTGCTTGATTATTGTTGGACAATTTTTATATTTGCTTAATGATGTTGGAACCTAGAAGTTCCAACCTTGAACAATACATTAAGTTATTATTTATAATTTTGTATTATGGTTGTATGTTTAGATTGGTTGATCTTGGACCTGGTTGTATGTCTATTATTATGAAGTTTGAGATATGGTTGTATATTTATTATTATAAAATTGATTGCAATTTGTGTTATATTCTGTCATGGGAACAAGTAATTCTCCATTTAGTTTTGAATGTATAATCAATCATACATGTAATTTTTAATGTAATTTTCTAAAATCTCTGGATTTAAAATTTATAGGAGGCCAAACAAATTAAATAACCGAAAATATCAGGAATCTCCGGATTGGTGGTCCCGACTTGAATACCCAAAAAAATCGAACCAAACCGATTAATCGGTTCGGTTCTAGACGGATATTTTACAAAAAAATTTATGTTACAGTTCTTTCATTATGAAATCTTTGAATATTTGATTCAATTCGAGAATTTTTCAATCCCCGACTTGGACCGAACCGTGCACAGCTCTAGTTATGAACACTTACATGCTGAGTATTCAATGCATTAGAAGAAGGATATTGAAGAGAAGGAAGATGCCCTTACATTTTTGCCTAAAAGGGAACTTATTGCAACCCAATTTGAGGCCGAAAATACAGATGAATTAGTAGAACAAGTTATAGAATTCCAACAACCCCTTGATCACCATTACAACATGAACAGGAATTGGACGTATTGCATTATCAATGGCAGATTAATTTCAATAGTTTTTTTTTATGAAGAGTGATTCGTGGATGTTGCAATAACCAAGGCAAAAGAAAGTTTGGAGTTGATATTTCATTCCCACTTTAGGGAAAACTCAATTTGAATTCTTTGATAAGGACTTGCTAGTTTCAAATCTGAATTTCCTAATAGAATTGGTTTTACGTTGTGAAGAAATATATGGTTTGTGAAATATATTGATTGGTTGTGATTGGAATTAATTTTCATGTATTTGTAAGCATGGTATACCAAACTTGCTTAAGTTGATGTATGGATTGGTTAATGTATCATTTAAGCTAGTACAAAGAGACGACAATATTTGAGTCATTTTATGGAAATAATATTTTGTTTTACTTTTGAATTTCTTATGGAAACAATATTTTGTTTTACTTTTAAATTTTAGCAATGATAGCATGAAGAAATGAGAACCTCATGGAAACTGAAAAAATGGAGAAGTTGGGATATAAATTACAGTAGCATATACAATATATCAGTATTTTTTTGTACAATATGATTAGTTGCATTATATACCAAATGCAAAAAGTTCGAATATTTTTTGTACAATATGATTAGAATTCATATAAATTCAAATATCATTTATTGTTTTGAATTCATTTGTTGTTTTTGATCTCTTCATATTATTAAATACCGAATGAACTTTGTACTCTTCTACTTCACTATCTTGTAAAGGTTGATTTCCAATTATCCTTCCAGCATACTAATTTAACGCGTCAGCTAACACCACATCTTATGGAATTGCATTCATGCTTGAGGAGCCACAATATAACCCTCACTCTTATTTCTTGGCTGAGTACCTATGTTACACATGTAGATTGATAAATGAAAAGGTCAGTGGAAACAATAAGTCACCTCAACTTCTTTTGTTGTTTGTGGATGTTGGTTTGAAGGGGATTGGGAAGAATTTCTTACTGCTATCATATTTTGGATGATGAAAATTCCACACTCATGACTGGAAATACAATATAACAATAAAGTACTTAAAAAAGTTTATATTGTATAATTTGAAAAGGCAGTGTGAAATAAAGTACATATTAGTTTTTCTGCTTAGGATTGTCTATTTTTGTAATAACTTTGAAGGAGGTGAAATCATTCAAATTGCTTTCCTGAATTTCATCTATGTAAACATCATGCAATCCATAAAGTTAGTGAAATAAAATGGATTTAATATTATTCATTGATATAATTAAAGTAAAATGAACAATTAAATATTGAAAATAGAAGTTGTTGAAAAACAATTATACCAATACTCTAATGTAACCCATATCTTTATCATCGATGTAGGTGTAAGACTGATCCGAGTCTAATAGTTCAACTTCTTGTATAATTGTATCGGTAATAATAAGCTTGAAATGATTTGGTGATTTCGTCAACGAAGACACAATTCTATATATAAATAATATGCAGAAATGTAAATAACAGGTATAAGCTTTTATGTTTTCTGAAAAGGAGATACGTTCCATTAATGTGTTTTGTCAATTACCTTTTTGCATGACAGAGGATGTCCAGTTATGAATCTATTTTTAATCTTGAGCATGTTCATACAGGAGACATATTACTTATTGTTGATTAAATAGTTGTCCTAGTGAAGATGGATTTGTCAATGTACTATAACTATGATAAAATAACAACATCAAACATACAAGTTTCAGAATAAATCATATAGGAAAAAACCACAATATCATTCATTCCACCAGTTTATGCTCATCAAAATTTAGAGCTTCTTAATGCCATGTCAATAATGCAATGCTCCAACCAAGTTTTTAGTTTCATTGATAGAATTTCACTCATTGTTAGATGATGTCTTGCAGATTTGGTAAGGATGTAACTGCATAAATGAGTATAATTAATAATAATGTTTTATGCATATTCATAAGTGAATAAATAAATGTGTTGATAGCGTAGAAGAAAAAATAAAAAAGATTGTAAATGCCATTTACAGTTACCCTTTTGGGAGTTCTTCATCCAATGCGAACATCAAAAGCTTGTAGCTATCATCATCTTTAACCATCCTTGCTTTGTCAAAAGGATAGCCTTGTACTCTGCATTTGAAGTTTAACTTTTTTATAATTTTAGAGGTAGCAGAATTTTGGCCATGAAGAGCATGCAAAGGCTTGATGAGTGGAGCTGTAATTGGTACTTTTCGAACCTGAATTTGAGCATAATAGATGGGTAAATTAAAGCACAAGCGACGAATGATCATATTATGCAACCCAGAATAAAGATTAGCAATGAGAAACACAGTATACCTTAACAACATTATTAGATATACTATTCTTAGAGCTAACATTCAAAACTTCAAGTATATCATTTTCTGATATGATTGGGATACACATGTTAGTTGATTCCCTGATGTGTTGACGATGATGATAATTGTTATAATGTTCATCTATGGAAAAATTTTGATTTGGCAAGTTTTTTACAGCTTTATTTTTTTCTTCACCGTCAATGTGCACCCTCCTTAAGACACTGTTGCTAAACAACTCTTTCCACAAATTAATAACTTGTAGAATATATGAAATAAACTCTTTTATATATGTTTCAAATGATGAGGAAATACTCTCCCCCATATTCTTGCAAGTATTCTCGTCATTAAAATTTTCTCTCTTTAATTCAGAGCTCATATTCTGCATGTGCAAAGCAAGAGATTCATTTGAACATCTGAGTTGTTTCATCTTAAAAATATATTCTTTCATCAGTGTAAGGGTCTCCATATGGCATGACTTCAAATCATAATTAAAAGACACCATATTTGCAAAAGACCCGTCTTGGTTATCAGTATTTGTAACATGTTTTTGAGAATTCACATTTCTTCCAGATTTGAGTAGCTCATACTGAGAAATAAATAACAAATAATTAATGGTAATTGATTATGCATATGTGAACAATGTGCAATTAAATAGAACTTTGAAATATGGAGAAAGCAAACCATAAGATGGTTGCACCATCTATTGTTGTTTATTTTGTTCTTGCGGATTATAAATCCCAACGCAATTGAGATGACGTTACATGACAGGGCCCTTAGCAAGAACCATTCTTAAGTGAAAAAAAATGAGAAAAAAAATGTTGGATTGACTTTTAGATGATATATTTTACAATGGAAATGAACACCATAACAAAGCATGTCTAAAGTGATAATGTACCTGCAGAAATACTTAACAACTACTAAGATATAACCAGGTACCTTTCTTGTTCTTGTATTTTTTTTATTCCCGATACCATGTTTGTAAAAAAAGGCTACCCCAATTCATCCCCTTAATTCCTTCTATGTGCAGCAATGGAAACAAATATATTTATCTTATTTCATAGCATCGATTAGTTCCCAACAGTGTTGCAATTGCAAAAAGTATGAAAGTTTTGATGAACTCCTCATCAAATTCTTTATTTAAATACAAAATTCTTTCAATGGTTTTTAGTTTGATAGTTATTTAATTAGGTAGTTGAGTGCAATATCTGTTTCTTAGTTTAGATATTGCACTAAACTCACCCTTCAGTCGAATGTCCTCTCCCCCCCAGGTATTCCTATTATCTTGTGGAAATCATATGCGGTGAGATGATGTTCAGATCCAACAATGTTAATATTGCACGTATTGGGATCAAAGGCTTCTAGCAACCTAGTTAATATCAACTTATACACTTTGCAGCCATTGAGATTCAAAGTTCCACCAAAACCAACATCAATTAGAGCCTTTCATTTGTTGTTATCCAAACTTCTAATCATTTTACCAAATCTATCAAGGGAAATCCTTGTTTTGACAAAATTAGTTGTATTCATTGTGTTTTTAGTAGTTTGGGTTTGTGCTTTAGAGTCTTTCATATATTGGTGAATAGTGTTGACATTTTTTATCATGATAAGTTGGAGATACAAGAGATGGATTAACCTTAGAATAAGGGGACTTATTTAGGCTATTCCCAAGCATATTGTGAGAATGAGTTTTTTCCTCGATATAAGACATTGTTATGTTTTTTTGGTATTGCACCTCATGCATGAAGGATAAAAAAATTTATAATTCAAACAATAATGCAAAGAAGAAAACATATAGTTGCAAAGAGTATGTATAACATGCAAAGGAATAAAAATAACATCATCAAACATTAATTTTGTAAGGTATAATCTCACCAGTGCATCAAAGGAATGAGCTTCTGATACTACAATAATAGAGTTGTACTCGTCATCCAAAATTGATCATCCAATCAATTATCACATGGGAATGATAAAAGACCATCAATGTTTTACAATGAAATATTACTAACAGAAGAATTAACATCCATAATATAAGTTTATTTGTTATGGGATCAATGTCCAAGATTTGAGCAATAAATTTCAAGATCAAGGAAGAAAGAGTTTTTCCTTTGTTGTATTTTTCTTCTTTCTTATTGCATATTTATTTTCATTATGTCTATTTTTAGATCTGCTTATTTGTTGAGTTTATTGTACTCTATCCTTCGTATTTGTTTGTGGTTTATCTATGAATGAATGATTTTTCCTCTTAAAAAAAACTTCAAGACTAGGTATTGAATAATTTTTCATTGGAGTCGAATTATGAAGTAAGAAAAATAGTGTTGAAAGAAATTTCAAGGAAAATGCAAGATAAAGCAAATTTTGATTAGTGATGAGTGTGTATTGTGCTATTTCCTTCAACTTTTACTAGTTAAAAGTTTGGCTTGCATCACAAGGCAATATCACTGTGAATGTAATACCCTAAAAAACTATAACTCATGTGCATGATTTAGTTCTCAGTATGTAGTTCAAAAGTTTTGAAATGATGGGAAATAATTTTAGAGACACAATTAGGAAGCGAACTAGTTACTTTTCCGGAAAGCGGCGGTGTCGGAAACACTGCCTAGAAATTAGCCGTCCGATCAACAGAAGAATTTCTGAATTGGACTAGGGGGTAAAAATTCACCCTAATACATGTGTAATTTTGGTAAAAAGAAAGAAGTGAGAAATATTTAGGAACACTGAAAAAGTAACCAATTACAAAATTGTAAATAAAAGGAACTTTAAGTGAATAGTAAAAATTGGTCTGTCGGAGTTACAGAATAACTCTAAAACCATTTTTATAAATAAGTATAAATTAAAATAAGCTTATTGATTCCTCACATTGAAATCGAAATCCTGACAGAATTGACAGAATAAATTACAGAAGAAGTTGGGGTCAAAACCTAATTACTTGGAAGTCTAACACTTAGCCATTTTGTTCATCTTCTTCTTCTTTTTCTTCAAGTGGCCGAACCTCCATTCTCAATTCTTCATCAATTTTTCTTCAATTTTCTTAAGAGAAATTGATAGAAAACTAACAAATCAACCTAGTTCTACCATTCTATATTTTTAAATTGCTTGGAATCATAAAGGAAATCAAGGATAATTGGAAGGGAGATTTCGATAACAATATCACCTTGAGGTAAGGATGTGTTTTGTTTGAATTTATGGTTTAGTTAGATGATTTTAAGATTGAATTGAATGGGTTTTAGGTTAGATTGCATCAATTGATGCATTTTGATAGAAATGCCTAATTTGCCTAACTTGTTTGAAGTTGTATGAAAGGGTTTGATGAATTAGAGTTAGTTTATGTTAATTGATGCTAGAATATGTTAATTGAAAGTCATTAGGTAACTAATTAATGGTTAATTTGGTGTAGAATTTAAAGATTGTCAAAGTTGCCCATATTGCCTTCTTTAAAGAATTGTGGTGGAAATCAAGTTTCTAAAGTATTTGGAAGCATTAGGTGAGTTCTATATGCATCATTTAACATGTCCAAAGCCTTAAAATTGAAATTGGAAACTTTATATGAAAAGGGAGTTTTGGCCAAACCATATACCACTATTCATGCCTTTGATTTTTGTTTTTTTTTCCTTTGAATTCCTATACTATTTTGATTCCTTTTATGTTGTTTAATCTAGTATATTTGATACCTATTGTGTTGCTTACAATGTGGTTTGTTTGTTGGTTAAATAGGCATGCCAAATTTGCACCAAACCCTAACCTATTGGCTTGCCAATTTGTGCCTACCAAGTGTTTGGTTAAATGCCTAGTTATTTTTACTTAGGCCTATTGCTTTGCATTCCATAGGCTTACCATTTGAAGGTCATCGTCGCCAGCAATATTGGCATGCCAATTGGCCTACCTATTTTCATTGCCGAACCAACCTTTGTTTCATATCTTTGTTGTTTACCTCAACCCTCATCATTGATTGTATATTGTATATTGCAATGCCATTGATTCAAATGCCATTTGATTTGAAAGATATTGAGTATAATGCCATTTGATTTGAAAGATATTGAGTATAATGCCATTTGATTTGAAAGATATTGAGTATAATGCCATTGATGATACCATTGCTGCATAATGGTGTCTATTGATATGATATTCACTTGTATTGACCTAAATATGGTTTGACAGAGCTGCCGCTCCGACAGGGTAGTGGGTACATACTGTCGGTAATGTGCACATTGATACTGATGCCCTAATTGGGAAGGGTTATTGGTCTCGGCCATAGGTCTTATGCTTACTTGATATGTGATCGACTGTGTGATTACACATAGTCTACTAGTTACAGGGTCCTATATCTGTCTTACCATATGATTACATGCCTTTGATATGACCATTGATATTCTTGTCAATTTCTGATACTGATTCTGTAAACCAGCGTGATTGATACAGTTCTATTGTTCCTTTATCATTATATATCATTGTTCCATCCTATTTGACTTGTGATGCATATAGATTTACTGAGTATCTTATATACTCACTTTTTCTTTGTTTAACCATTTCAGGAGAGGAGTAGATTGCAGAATCCCATCGTTTGTCATCCGAGGATTTTTGCTTGCTGTCATTTGATGTATATATTATGAATTTTGTATTTTGATGTTCATAATCTAGCTGCTTCATGGGGTATGTATGGGATAGTTAGGATATGAACATTTATATACATGTGATGATATTATGAGATATGTGATGATCATATGGTATGGTTTATTGACTGTTACAGCTAATTGCATTATATTACAGTAAGAATTACAGAATGACAGAATGAATGGTAACTAAGTAAAAATGAATAATTAATTGTGGATTATAGATTATGCATGTGGTACTGGGTTCTACGGGTGCTAATCGTTATTGGCATCTCCCACATCCTAGGACTGTCGCGATCCAGAAATAGGTCGTGACAGAGGTGGTATCAGAGTTCTAGGTTACAAACATTAAAGTTCTAGGTTACAGATGAATAGTACTTGAATTATAAAGGAATAGTGACTGAGTACAGAATGGGGTAGAATTAAGTAAACCATGGAGCATAGGATTTTCTATGTCATCTTTTGCTGTTATCGTTTGCTATATATTAATATTTTGTGTTTCTATTATATTCTGAGTGGGTTTTAATTTTTCTCGACAGATTATAGAGATGTCTGACGATAGGGATAGAGATACCCGTGAGGCAGAGGTTGCCTCTAATGAGTCCTTGGTGAGGGAGATTTCAGTTTCAGAGGGTTCATCCAAATCCTGACAGATTTCAGAGGATACAGAGAGGCGCGATGATCCTTGAAGAGTTGAGATGATGAAGGGGTTGATGGAGTTACGCAGGGATTTAGCTAATATGAGGCGGGAGCGTCAGAATGTACCACCACCACCAGTTCCAGCAGCAGTGCCTCCACCTTTGGCACCAGAGGCAGTTCTAGTTGCACCAGCTCCTGTGCAGCCAGTAGGAGTTCCTAGGGAGCCTGTTGTACATGGAGGTCGTAGAGTGATTGAGGAGGGTAGTGTATCTATGTTTAGCTTTTCGAAGCTAAACTTACCAGAGTTCAGGGGCGACAGAGGCAGTGACCCTATGAATTTCTTGGAGGAGGTTGAGAAGGTAGTTAGGAGACTACCTTATTCTAAGTTGAAAGCTGTGGAGTTAGTTGGATTGTTATTAAAGGGAAAGGCTTGGACTTGGTTTTCGAGGAGGATGAAGCCCAGGCTATATGGTGAGCATCCACCCTTATGGGCTGAGTTTCGACGGGGGCTTATTGATGAGTTCATCACAGAGGGGGTGAAGACTCGTAATTTGGTTTGGTTGGAGTAGGTGGAGTAAGGGGATAGGTCAATTGAGGAATACACAGAGGAGTTTATCATGCTAAGTAGGTATACTACTCATATTGTTCCTACAGAGGATGATATGATTAGCAGGTTTAGGAGGAGTTTATATGATGCACTTCAAAATGCATTATTGGCTATAGATTTTACTTCTCTGACGACAGTTATTAATAAGGCGACACAGATAGAAGAGAAGTATAAGACAGAGAGGGCAAAAAGGGACCAGAAGAGGAAAGGAGGTCCAGGATCTCAGGTTAAGAGGGGGGAAAGCAGCTCCCAGCCTAGGCAGGTAGAGTCAGTGCCACGGTTTGATCAGAAATCATCAGCCAGTAGTCAGAGGAGGAGAGTTCAGAGTAGGGGACCACTAGTGATACAGTCTACACCAACTTATTCACAGGGTTCCTCTAGACCAGCGGTACAGATGCCTGGTGTGCCTGTTTGTGGGTTCTGTAGATGGAGGCACTGAAGGGAGTACCAGTTACAGTCAGGTGCCTATTTGAAGTGTGGGCAGCATGGCCATTTCATTAGCAAATGTCCATTATGAGGTGAGCAGCAGACATCTGCTACGATTTCTCAGCTGACGGTACAAATGAGTCAAAATGTGGGTAGAGAGGCTTCAGGCAGAGGTAGAGGCAAAGGAGGACAGGCTCCTAGTGGTAGTCAGCCCCAGCTGGTAGGGGTTAAGGCAGAGTATTTACGGTCAATACTCAGGAGGCTCAAAGATCAGACAACGTGTTCACAAGTACTATTCTGATTTAGAATGAGATTGCAGATGCTTTATTTGATTCGGGTGCTACTCATTCCTTTGTGTAACCACACTTTGCATCTAAATTGAATAAGGAAAGGAGATTGTTAGATGTACCTTTGGTGATTGCTACTCCTATGGGTGAGAGTGTTGATGTAGATTATTTCTATCTTGACTGTGTGATTGAGATTGATGATAACATATTGCGTGCTGATCTGATTGAGTTGCCTGTATTAGAGTTAGATGTTATTTTAGGTATGGATTGGCTTATGAGGCATCGGGCAATTATCGATTGTTATCGGAAGAAGGTCAAGTTTTAGCCTAAGGGGCAGCCAGAGTTTGAGTTTCAGGGTGACATACGGGAGTACAGGGTTAATCTAGTTTCTGCTATCTAGGCTAGGAGGATGATTAGGAAAGGCTGTTCAGCCTATTTAGCTTATGTGAAAGATGTGCAGAGATCTTCTGTACAACTTGATCAGATACCGGTAGTTCAAGAGTTTCTAGATGTATTTCCTGAGGAGTTGAGTTTAAGATTGAGGTGCATACAGGCACTGATCCTATATCCATTCCTCCATATAGAATGGCTCCAGTTGAATTGAAGGAATTGAAGGTGCAGTTATAGGAGCTGTTGGATAGATGGTTTATCAGACCCAGTAGTTCTCCATGGGGTGCACCTGTAAAGAAGAAGGATGGCTCTTTGAGGATGTGTATAGATTACAGGCAGCTGAATAAGGTGATAATGAAGAACAAGTATCCATTGCCATGGATAGATGACTTGTTTGATCAGCTACAGGGTGCCAGCCATTTTTCGAAGATTGATTTGAGGTCTGGGTATCACCAGTTGAATATTAAAAAGGGTGATATACCTAAGACTACTTTTAGAACCCGTTATAGGCATTATGAGTTCTTAATGTTGCCATTCTGGTTAACCAATGCACCGACTGCGTTTATAGATTTGATGAACAGGGTGTTTAGGTCATATTTGGATAAGTTTATCATTGTATTCATTGATGACATTTTTATCTATTCTAAGAGAGAGGAGGAGCATATGGAGCATCTGAGGATTGTATTGCAGACACTTCTAGAGCATCGGTTGTATGCTAAGCTATCTAAATGCCAGTTCTAGCTAACCGAAGTATGTTTCCTTAGGCATGTGATATGCAAGGATGGTATTAAGGTGAATCCTTAGAAGATTGAAGCAATTGCAAATTGACCTCAGCCTACCAGTGTTTCAGAGGTTTGCAGTTTTCTAGGTATGGCTGGATATTACAGGAGGTTTATGAAGGATTTCTCCAGGATTGCTGCTTCATTGACTAGGCTGATGCAGAAACAGGAGCGTTATTTGTGGACTGATGAGTGTGAGTGCAGTTTGCAAACTTTGAAGTCTTGCCTCACCAGTGCTGTAGTGTTAGTATTACCATCAAAGGGGGAGAAATTCACTGTGTATTGTGATGTTTCTCAGATTGGATTAGGGTGTGTACTGATGCATAACAAGGGGGAAATTGCTTATGCTTCTCGTCAGTTAAAGAAGCATGAAGCAAATTATCCGACACATGATCTGAAGATGGCAGCTGTGGTATTTGCATTGAAGATTTGGAGGCATTACTTATATGGATCAAAATGTGAGATATATACTGATCATAAGAGTTTACAGTATATATTTTAGTAAAAGGATCTGAATCTTCGGCAGCACAGATGGGTAGAGCTACTTAAGAATTATGACTGTGAGATCCTGTACCACCCGGGTAAGGCTAATGTAGTGGCTGATGCACTGAGCAGGAAGTCCATGAGTAGCCTAGCTCATATCATGGTTGGCAGGAGATCCTTGATCCTAGAGATGAGAGATTTGGTAGATATACGAGTTGAGTTGCATTTTGGATCCCAGGATCGGAACCAAGCTCTGATAGCCTAATTTCGGGTGAAGTCACTGTTATTTGATGATATTAAAGTGGCTCAGGATAGGGATCCTTATTTATTGAAGCTTAAAGGAGATGTGCAGAGTGGTAAGATGACAGAGTTTATAGTGGAGGATGGCGTACTGAAGTGTGGGAAGGGTATATGTGTATCGGATTTTGATGGGCTACAGGATCATATTATGAGAGAGGCTCATTACTCAGCATACAGTATACATCCAGGGATTACCAAGATGTAACATGATCTAAAAGATGTATAATGGTGGGCCGATATGAAGAGAGATGTAACTCAGTTTGTGTCCAAATGCTTAGCCTGTCAGCAGGTTAAGTTTGAGCATCAGAAGCCATCAAGGTTGTTTCAGGAGATTGAGTTGCCAGAGTGAAAATGGGAGTAGGTTACTATAGATTTTGTAGTGGGTATACCGAGGACTACGAGGGGTTATGACTCCATATGGGTGATTGTAGACTGATTGATGAAATCTGCTCATTTTTTGGAGGTTAAGACCAGTTATACGACAGCTCAGTATGCACAGTTGTATATGGATAAGATTGTACGACTTCATGGAGTTCCTTTGATTATCATTTCAGATAGAGGTACAGAGTTTACCTCCTAGTTTTGGCAGAAGTTTCAGGAGGCCATGGGTACCCAGTTGCAGTTCAGTACTGCTTTCCATCCGCACACTGGACAATCCAAACTTTGAAGGATATGCTTAGATTGTGTGTTCTGGATTTTAAAGGTAACTGAGATTACTATCTACCATTGATAGAGTTCTCTTATAACAACAGTTACCACTCTTCTATTGGTATGGCTCCATTTAAAGCACTATATGGTAGGAAGTGTAAATCTCCAGTGTGTTGGGTGGAGCCAGGGGAGAAGCAGCTATAGGGGCCAGAGTTGATCAAAGAGACCATGAAAAAGGTGCCTATGATTAGGGATTGGATAGACTGCCTTCAATAGGCAGAAGAGCTACGCTGATATGAAAAGGAAAGATGTACACTTTGCAGTTGGTGACCATGTCTTCCTTAAGGTCTCACCGATGAGGGGCATTATGAGATTTGGGAAGAGGGGAAAGTTGTCACCAAGGTTTATAGGTCCATTTGAGATTCTTGAGAAGATAGGTAATGTGGCCTATAGATTGGCTCTTTCACCTAATATGAGCCATGTACATCTGGTTTTCCACATCTCGATGCTGCGAAAATATGTGTCTGATCCATCACATATATTGGAGGTATAGGATGTGGGTCTTAATGAGGATTTGTCGTATGAAGAGCTACCAGTGGAGATAGTTGATCGACAAGTCAGACAGTTGCAGAATAAGGAGATCCCGATGGTAAAAGTGCTCTGGAGAAATCAGTATATGGAAGAGTGCACTTGGGAGAGTGAGCAGGAGATGAAAGGCAGATATCCATTCATGTTCCAGCAGTGATGTATGTATTTATTTAAATTCGATGACGAATTTATTTGTAGGGGGTAGAATGTAATACCCTAGAAAGCTATAACTCATGTGCATGATTTAATTCTTAGTATGTAGTTCAAAAGTCTTGAAATGATGGGAAATAATTTTAGAGACATAGTTAGGAAGCGAACTAGTTACTTTTCCGGAAAGCGGCGGCGTCGGGAACACTGCCGAGAAATTAGCTGTCCGGTCAACAAAAGAATTTCTGAATTAGACCAAAGGGTAAAATTCACCTTAATGCATGTGTAATTTTGGTAAAAATAAAGAAGCGAGAAACATTTAGGAATACTGAAAAAGTAACTAATGGCAAAATTATAAATAAAATGTACTTAAGTTGAATAGTGAAAATTGGTCTGTTGGAGTTACAGAATGACTCTGAAACCATTTTTATAAATAAATATAAATTAAAATAAGCTTATTGAATCCCCACATTGAAATTCAAATTCGGACAAAATTGACATAATAAATTACAGAAGAAGTTGGGGTCAAAACCTAATTACTTGAAAGTTTAAGGACTAAAATATAATTTGTCATATGATTTTAGTATAAAAGCCAACACTCAGCCATTTTGTTCATCTTCTTCTTCTTTTTCTTCAAGTGGCCAAACCTCCATTCTCAATTCTTCATCAATTTTTCTTCAATTTCTTAAGAGAAATTGATAGAAAACTAACAAATCAACCTAGTTCTACCATTATACATCTATAAATTGCTTGGAATCATAAAGGAAATCAAGGATAATTGGAAGGGAGATTTTGGCAAGAACATCACCTTGAGGTAAGGATGTGTTTTGTTTGAATTTATGATTTAGTTAGAAGATTTTAAGGTTGAATTGAATGGGTTTTAGGTTAGATTGCATCAATTGATGCATTTTGATAGAAATGCCTAATTTACTTAACTTGTTTGAAGTTGTATGAAAGGGTTTGATAAATTAGAGTTAGTTTATGTTAATTGATGCTAGAATATATTAATTGAAAGTCATTAGGTAACTAATTGATGGTTAATTTGGTGTAAAATTCAAAGATAATCAAAGTTGCCCATATTGCCTTCTTTGAAGAATTGTGGTGGAAATCAAGTTTCCAAAGCATTTAGAAGCATTAGGTGAGTTCTATATGCATCATTTAACATGTCCAAAGCCTTAAAATTGAAATTGAAAACCTTATATGAAAAGGGAGTTTTGGCCGAACCATATACCACTATTCATACCTTTGATTTTTGCTTTTTTTTTGCTTTGAATTCCTATGCCATTTTGATTCCTTTTATGTTGTTTAATCTAGTATATTTGATATCTATTGTGTTGCCTACAATGTGGTTTGTTTGTTGGTTGAATGGGCATGCCAAATTTGCACCAAACCCTAACCTATTGGCTTGCCAATTTGTGCCCACCAAGTGTTTGATTAAATGCCTAGTTATTTTTACTTAGGCCTATTGTTTTGCATTCCATAGGCCTACCATTTGAATGTCATCGTTGCTAGCGACATTGACATGCCAATTGGCCTACCGATTTCCATTGCCGAACCAACCTTTGTTTCATACCTTTGTTGTTTACCATAACCCTTATCATTGATTGTATATTGTATATTGCAATGCCATTGATTCAACATTGATGATACCATTATTGCATAATGGTGTTTATTGATATGATATTCACTTGTATTGACCTAAATATGGTTCGACAAAGCTGCCACTCCAACAGGGTAGTGGATATATATTGTCGGCAATGTGCACATTGATACTGATGCCCTAGCTGAGAAGGGTTATTGGTCCCAGCCATAGGACCTGATCAGTCTTATGCTTACTTGATATGTGATCGACTGTGTGATTACACATAGTCTATGAGTTACAGGGCCCTATATCTGTCTTACCATATGATTACATGCCTTTGATATGACCATTGATATTCCTGTTAATTTTCGATACTGATTCTGTAAACCAACATGATTAATACAGTTCCATTATTCCTTTATCATTATATATCATTGTTCCATCCTATTTGATTTGCGATGCATATAGATTCACTGAGTATCTTATATACTCATATTTTCTTTGTTTAACCATTTCAAAAGAGGAGTAGATTGCAGAATC
>CANXYC011801661.1:0-28882 GCA_948193065.1 Aleurites moluccanus
ATAAACATCATTTGAACCAAAAGATTCATCAAAACATCACTTTGATTCAAAGTTCTTCCTATTAGGGTTTCATTCCAACTTTTTGAATTTCTTCCATCCAAAACATGTTTTGAATACTAATAAACATCAAAGAACACCTTATAATCATATTTAAATCAAAATAATCACAAAACCAATAACTTACCAAAAGTTCTTCAAAATCTTCAAAGCTTTGATTCTTAGCTTTTTCTTGTTTTTCCTTGAAATCTAAAGCTATAATTGTGTTTACAAGGATGTAATTAATACGTTTCCATCAAAAAATGGAAGAAAATTATAAGCTTTGATGGAAGACAATGGTGGCCGAAACCTAGGTGGAGGAAGAAAGAGAAAATGGTTGGTGATTTATGATAAGGAAGATGAAAATGGTGAAGTGGTGGGGAAAATCTAACTAAATATCAAAGGCTTGATTCAATACATTAGGCTTATGATAGAAATGATGAAACCTATTCATCCAACCATCCATTTCATCATCATTTCATCTAACGGTTAGATTTAATCAAGCATAAAATAATACCATAAAGTTTCATACACCATATAAGTCCATATCTCAAAGGAAAAGACCAAATTGCTCTTAGTTCAAATGAAGCTCCTTAATCGAGTAGCTTGCCGGAAATTATTTTCTATCGGATTTAATTCTCCAACAAAACTTCAAATAAATAAAATATCATTATTTTCATGTCCTAATATTCTTTTCTACCTTCGAATATCATGTTAATTTCCATAAAACTCGAAGGGGTGTGAAATGACCATTTTACCCCCAGTTCACCAAAAACTCAATTTTTTTCGATTTCATCGAACATTTGGTGGGCATACAATGGCAAGCCAATAGGTTAGGTTTTGGTGCAAAATTGACTTGCCCAATTCAACCAACACAAAGTCACAATGGCAATCAAGATATAGGCATCAAGAAACACAATTAAACAATCATCAAATGGGATCAAATTGGCTAGGAAAACATAACAAAATAAAGTAAATTTCCAAAGGCAATTAATGGCAAAGTGGTTCGGCCAAAATGAGACTTTTAGGGTAAGGTTCCAATCATCAATTCAATCAATTATACAAGTTATTTGATGCAATCTAAATTCACCTAAGCCTACAAATCACTTGAATAGCCCAATTCTACTCAATTTCCTCCAATTGAGCCAAATTGGTTACTTTGAAAGTCACCTTTGACAAATCTCTAATTCTACATTAATTTATCCATCAATTAGTTATCCATTCACATCCAATTAACCATTTATAACATCAATTAACAAAACCTAACACTAATTCAACAAATCACATCTTACAACTTCAATTTAACCAACCAAATTGGGGATTTGGATAAATTGGTGCAAATTAACACTAAACCCATCTAATTCAACCTAAATAATATATAAATAATTAATCAAACTAAACAAAACAACATTCTTACCTCAAACCCCCAAAGTGGCCGAATCCTTCCTTGAGTTTTTCTTCCAAATCCTTTACTCCTCCAAGCAATCTAATGATAGAAATGAGTTAAGCTAGGTTGATTTGTTGTTTTGCTATCAATTTTCCTTAGAAAACTATAAGAAATGAGATGAATCAATGGAAGAAAAAGGAAGGAAGATGGTTCGGCTATGGATGGAGAAGAAGGAAGAAAATGAAGACAATTATTCTAAGGCAAAAATAAATAGAAAATCAATTTGGCAAATTATAACTAAATCTCCAAACTCTCATCCATTACACTTTGGTCCTTAAATCTTTTGTAATTTATTCTGTCAATTCTGTTAAGATTTAGATATCAGAGTGGGGAGTGAATAAGCTTATTTTAATTTATATTTATTTATAAAAATGATTCTGGAGTCATTCTGTAACCCCGACCGACCACTTTTCACTATTCACCTTAAATTTTCATTTATTTACAAAAATGTCATTGCTTAATTTTTCAGTGTTCCTAAATGATTTTCACTTCTTTCTTTTTACCAAAATTACACATAAATTATGGTTATCTTTTACCCCCAGATCAATTTCAGAAATTCTTCCGTTGACCGGACTGCTAATTTCTCGATAGTGTTCTTGACACCGCCGCTTTCCGGAAAAGTATCAAGTTCGCTTTCTAATTGTGTCTCTAAAATTATTTTCCACCATTTCAAGACTAATGGACCATAAATTGAGAATTAATTCATGCATGATAGTTATATCTTTCTAGGGTATTACAAATATATGCTCATTGAGTTACCATGATCTTTGCTTCAATATGATTAAATCTTTGATAAAAGTGGAAACAAAGCTCTGATACCAATTAAAAGTCCCTTAGCAACCATGAGAGGAGGTGAATTGATTGGTATTTAAAAATTAAGAGCAAATAAAATATGAAGAGAGTGAAGAGAGAATGATACACAATATTTTATAGTGGTCCGGCCAACTATTTGCCTACATCCACTTTTCAATATCACACTTTAGTATTTCATTAACAAGATCTTTTTACAGGAGCAAGATAAAAAACTAAGTGTTTAGGCTCATACTTAAACCTTACAAAGTGTTTTCACAAGGCTCACACTCAAACCTTATAAGTGTTTTTACAAGGCTCACACTCAAACCTTTATAAGTGTTTTCATATTTGGTTCACACTCAAACCTTTAAAAGATACAAGAGACGAGAAGAAGAAAATCCCTTTTTACTTTTTTCAAACTCTCAAGAAATCAATAAGTCTTAACAACCTCAAAGATCTTACAAACAATAACCCACAAGTATTGTTTTCAATTAATCAGCTCTATAAGAAGTAAAAATGAATGATTAGAAGTAATATCTCAATAAATGCTTAACCAAGGATGTTCTCTTGCATTTAAACTTTCCACCAATTCATATTTATATTCCAGCAAGAAATAGAGCCATTTTACCATCTTAAATGCAATTAACTATAGTTGTCCTTGATTTCCAATTGCTAGAATTTTTATCTTTTTCTGCGATTCAAGCTCGCGACTGACTGGTAGCGGCCGCGACTTTTGGAACTAAAAAATCTTTCACAGTCAGCTACCAACATTCATGCCTATGAATTTTTTGAGTTGCCCCCATGAATATCGCCCATCCTGAGACTGAAGCTACTATCCAATTGAGGTTCTCTTAGTAGCACTTGTGACTGATTAGTCGCGCCTGTGAATATCGCCTCACCTTTGGACTTGCCCTTCGTACCTGTGACTTAACTATAGTATATGTGAAACATTAGTAGCGCCTGCTACTCCAATATTCTCGCCCGTGAATATTGCCCTATTTGTCACTGCTGTAACTTTTCCATTAGTGCCCGCTACTCATGCATTTCCTGCAACTTGATATTTGATATCTTTGGCTATCTTGTATTTCTCAAAGTATGCTCTCCTTTAGCATGGCACTTTGTGGCTTCACCTTATGATGTCAATATAAGTTCCAATTTCAAATTAAACTTTCCCATTAAACTCTTTCAAAAGTGTTCAACCTTTGATTTAGCAATGATCATGATTTCTCATGCCTTAACCAACTCAAACAAAATTGTTAGCAAAATTAATATATTGATATATGTTTTTATCATCAAAATCAATATCAAATACAATGGGGTCCAACAGATGCTAATAGAGATGTTTACAATTTAGTCTAAGTTGTAATATATGGTTAAGAATTATAATTGCATGAAACATTAGAAACCCTAACTTAAGACCATTGGGATATGAAAGAGCTTTTGCTATCTAAGTTAAATTATGTTATATATTATGATCAATAGTTATGTTTAAAGGTTGAAAGTAAACTATCTAAGTTTATATCTTAGTCTAAGGAGTAAAGTTATACTTACTCATAAGGAAGTTAGCTGGACATTCATATGACTTTATATTAAATGTGAGATTAGCTAAGATTGAAATTGTGCATGTTAGATTAAAATTAATATGCATGAGTAGGATTAAGGTAGTTAAAGTCGTATTATAAAGGGTATGAGTTTAAGGGAACTAAGTATCTAGTATAAGACTTAAGCTTTATGATGTTTCTTGAATTGTTTATAATGTTATGGTTAGTATGTCAATTCCTATAGCTCTCAAAAGAGAATAGGGTGACATTGTGTGATCTTCCTAGGTGATTGTTGGGAAAGACTTCTTTTTCTTTTCTTGAGATGAGTGGAAAATATAATATTATGCATATCCATTTGACTTTGAAGTCCTCAATTGAATATTTATGTTTTTTCTCAAAATTTCTTTCTATAAGCCTATACATTTCATGACTGATAATGATTTAATATGCTAAGCCTCAATGCTTCTATGCTAATATACATATATGTCATTATGATGATTAACCTACTCTATAATATACTCTATCTGTGGCATGAAGACAATAATCTCAATATGATAAGGGATATCATCAATATTGTGGACAAGTAAAACCCATATAAAAGGTATATTATCTAACTCTTCTTAGAGGGAGTGCATGTCTTAGTCGTAGGATCTTATCAGTCTTATATATTCCGTATATCATTCCATGACGCCTCTGATCTCATAGGTGATATCCTTATGATGAACTTGCATTATCAAGAAATTCATATTACTCGTATACCTAATTATTCTGATAATTTTATTATGATTTTTTGATTACTAATAAAGTATGTTCATGTTATATAATTGTTTCCCTTTAAATGTGATATATTTATGATTACTAAGTTTCCCTAAGGTGACTAAGTTTACTTACCTGTAGATTATTTTATATTTTCAGGCAATAGGTAGTGGATAACTAAAGTTACCTGCCATTCCTTTTTCATTGAAAAACTTCAGATATCCATGTATAACTCCTATTTGCAGATTTCATGTTATTAGATGCACCATGGGTTGTCTTGAGATTATCTATTTTAATGAGATATTTCTTATTCTTGTAACTGGATGACTTATATCTTTTATTTCTATATATGATGTATAACATTATGATCATGGCTGGTATGATATTGCCTTAGAGGCTATATGTTAGCACCAAATCTTGATACACCTTGGGCACGAGCCCAAACCCTATGATGAGTCCTCAAGAGCCAAGATTGTGTGAAGAAATCACTTGTCAAATGATTACTTTTGTTTTTTGGATAGATAAAATTGCTAGGTTCTTTTAGCAATTGATGATCCAGTTTAATGTTTTTAGTAAAAAAGAGTCAAAATATTATTTAAAAGAATTTCAAGTCATTTTAGGCCACGTTCATGGGCTCAGACCCAAAGCCGACGGGCTTGGAGCATATTTAAGTTAATATCTTTATAAAAAGAGTTAAAATACTATTTAAAATGATTTTGAATAGTTTTGGGTCTTGTTCGGAAGTTTGGACATGAAAACGGGCCCGAGAGGCCGATGGGCCTGATTGCAGTAAGTCGTTGGACTGTAGGGCCAAGGGCTGCTCGACCTTGCAATTAAACATGCAAGGCCACCGAGGTCCAACGCCTCTGGGTGCGCAGTGGCTCGCTTTGGGCCCGTGTCATTGCTCCACCATCCTATTTTTTTAGCTTTTGGGGCCCCCAGGTATGTTTTATTTCCTAATTAGCTTCTAAAAGTTGTTCTTTTTTAGTATTTTTATTAAAAAGGAAGATTTGCTTCAAAAACTAAAAAGGAAGTTTCAAAGTCCTTTTCTAGCAAGTAACCTATAAGCTAATTAGGAAGTGTTAGATGAGTTATTTAACAATTCTAATTGTTTAGGAACTTAAATAAATCTAAATAGGAAATTTTAATTTGTTTTCTTCCTATTTAGATGAGGTGAAGCGGGGGTTTTTGGAACCCATAAATACCCCTTCACCCTCACTAGTTGGGAGAAAATTCTAATGAAATTTTGAGTGTAAAACTTGAGTTTGAGAAATCTAAAGCCTCTTTTCTAAGTAAAATTAAATTTGAATGTTTTTTAATTTAATCTTAGAAATTAATTCTCAAATTAGACACCTTTCTTGTTGGTTGAATTATTTTATAAAAATCAATCAAACTTTGTAATTGAGAAATCCTTTCTTCAAGAAAATCAAGAATCAATTTATAAATTTGAATTTCATTTTCTTTCTTTTAAACTTCTTCCAAAAAATATATCAAGAAATTTTTTTATAGTATTTCTTAAAAACACAAAGTAAATTCAATTGAATCAAAGTCTTGATTCAAAGCAATATTGGCGATCAAGCAACTTTCTTAATGAGATTGAAGTTTTTGAAATCCAAGTTCATCTAACAATTTTCAAGAAGAACAAAACCTAAGGGGAAATTGTCGAGCCTCGCTATATCCAGATTTGAGTAGTTTCTATTTCTATTCTTATTTATTTTATTTTATTATTTGAACGATGTGAATTATTAGGTATAAAATTTACAAAAAAGAAAAGAAAGAAAAGGATCATATGGATTAGTAACAATCCATATGATCCTTTTCTTTTTTGTAAATTCTTGTATATAAATGAACTTAGGTCTGATTAATAATTTAAATATTGACTTTTGATTGTTTAATAATCATATTTAAAGAATAAATTGAGTTAATATAAAAGCAAATCTAGAAAGGCATGATTAGGTCACTTTTTGAATGAACACACACACATACCCCTTGAATAAGCTTTTGTTTGATTTTAATAAAAGTTGAAAATTAATTTTAAAAGAGTTTAAACCCCTGAAAAAATTAAAAACAAAATATCTTGGTGATCGAGGTAGAAGGGTGCTAAAAATCAGACCCGAAACACTTAAAAATGGCCGAAAAGCCATAGCGGGCATGTTCTAAAAGTGAAGAGCCAAATGGTCCTTCATAGGGGCCACCTCAATCTTTTTATGGGCCTTAAGGCCTTGATTCATCTTCCTTTCTTGTTTTGTGATTTTTGATATTTTTTAATTTTTTTTGTACAAAATGTTATGTATGATGCATGTAAGCTTTTAAAACATAATTTAAATGTTTAAATGATGGTTTTAATTAACTTAGAGTTATGTTAGGTTAAAAGTGTCAATTTAAATCAAATTTTGCATATTTATGGCCATAATGCTTTTAAAACTTTAGACTTGACATGTTTGTTGTTATGAAATGAAATGGCATGATTAAATGCATAATAAAATGACTTTAAAATAAGCATAATGGCATAAATAACTACTGACCTAAATGATTAATTAGGTAAATAAAAGGTTTTGAATTAAATACATGTAATTTGGCATACATATTGCATCAAAACTTATTTTAGCATGGATGGTTTAGTTTTAAGTTGACTAAAATGAATAGCTACTGCTTTTTATTGAGTATTTTGAATAATGTTATGAATGTATAATTATAACATGAACCTAAAAATGAACAAAGTATAATTGATTAAAAGCAAACTTGATTTCCATGTAAAATGAAATATATTTTGTAGGTTAGTATACCATGATTAGGTTAGATGGTTAATGTGGTTTAATCTAAGAATATTTCTATATATGAATCATTATTTTTGATATGTTTTGATCATATGTACATAAACCAAAATAATTAAAATGGCTTAATTAAGTACTTTGCATCATACATATGCATATATGAAGCATAATTATTTGCAAAACATATTGTTTATGTATTTTTATTATATGGACTAACAATGTTGGGATGAAGTAATGAAATAAATAATATAAGGCCTATAAGGCCCAAGCAAGAATGAAAGTAAATGGGCCCATATGAATTAAGGCCTGAAAAGCAATTTCAAGTTTCTATTAGCCTCATTAATAATTTCATGGTACAAATTCATTTGTCCTTTCCTTTCTTTATTTTAGGATGCTAGATGTATGATTATATGATTTATAATGCAATTTATTTTTAATGAATTGTACAAAATATATATGATAGGTTGTTAGAGGCTTCATTTCTCCTTTAGGGCTAGTGTGAATTATTAAATATGCAAATAATATGATTATTTTATGTGATCTTTATGAATGGCCTTGTGAGATTGTGCAATTAAGTATACCATGTATAATTATGTCTAAGGAGGTTGGATTTTAAGTGAGACCGCTTGTGACTTCTCTAATATTTTCTGGGAATTATGCTCGGTCTAGTTTTTAATATAGTTGATCATGTGCCATGATAGAATTTACTTTATGTCTTATGAATTGTGTATTTTTGGGTTGTGAACTTTTGAATTGCTTAATTAGGGTATGCTTATGTTATTTTCCACTTAAACTTCTAACTAAATAGTGAGACTGACCAATGGCTAGGCGGGTTGGGGTGCCTAACACCTTCTCCAATGTATATCCGATTTCCTTACCTAGATTTCTAGATAAGATGGCCTAATATTTAGTTAGGGATAAAATCACCATTCATTTCCTAGAGGAAGGAAATGCATTGAATTTGTGGTCTCAGTTACACCTTAAACCATGTGGCGACTCCTTCCTTTAGTTTGGTTATTCCTTACTTATTCCCCTTAGGTTAGAATTCGGACCATCGTTGCAAAGGATATTACAGTCTGGTGACTCCACTGGGGATTTGAAAAACCAATTCCCTTTGCTAGGTGTTTTATATAAGCTTAGGTATACCCTTTAATGCATTACTTAGAAAGGAAATTTTAGCATAAGAAATAAAATAAGAAAAGGAAAGCTTAAAACCTAGCTCAGTCAGGAAAAATAAATAAGATCAAATAAAAAACAAAAGATGGGTGTGTTAGCAAAGATTTATGACACACCTTGAGCCTGAGCCAAAGCCTAATGATATAGCAATAAGAATCAAGAACGTGAGAAAAAGGTTGATTGTCAAAGTGATTACTTTTACTTCTGAATCAAAAAAATTGCTAGGGTTCTCTTAGAAATTGATGATCCGGGTTTATATTTTAATATAAAACATGTTAAAATGTATTTCAAAATGAATTTAGGTCAATTTGGGCTATATTCTATGGTCTGAATGCAAATCGGGCCGCAGGCGGTCGTCGATCCATTTGCGGTAAGCCATCAGGCCCATACGAGCCCGAAGTCAATTTAAGTTTTTTTTTTCAGTTAAAAAGAGTTTAGAAATAGTTTTAAAGGTTTTTGAAAAGTTTCGGGTTATTTTGAACAGATCGGACACAAGAACAGGCGCGAGGGGGGTTGACGAGCCCGTTTAAGGAAAGCCGTCGGGCTCGTGCGACATCCATTAGCTTGTGGCTTCTTACAATAGCTATATGGATTATTTCAAGGCCACATGGCCTAAGAAAGGGCCATATGGCCCTTCCAAGTGCTGGCAAGCTCCAGGGCTATTCGCATGCATCGCCACTCGCCTTTATTAGCCCCAGGTCAATTTTTCTTCCAAATTTATAGATTTCAGGTCTATTTTTGTACCAATTTAGCTTCTGAAAAGGTTCCTATTTGGTATTTTAATCAAAATGAAAGTTTTGGATTAAAAGCCTAAAGGGAAGCTTTAGGGGTTATTTATTGGCAAATAACCCTAAAACTATTTCAAAATCTACGTTGTGGCTATTTAGGATATTTTATTACTTAGAAAATCTAAATAAAACAAAAAAAGGAGTCTTTTATTCTTTCTTTCTTTTTATTCAAGTGGCAGTAGAAGCCTATAAATAGGCCTCTACCGTCACTCGCTGAACGATCTGGATTTTGATGCCCGAATTCTTGAAAAAGTAATTCTCTCTTTCTTTCAAATACTAAGCTGATTTTTCAATTAATCTTACTACAAAAACTAGGGATTTTATTAAAATCGATTAATCAATTTCATTTCAAGAGTTCAAATTAATCTTCCTTTCAAGAAATCAAAGGAATAAAACTGAGATTTGTTTCTTTTTTTAAACTTCCTTCAAGAACATATCAATAATGTTTTTATAGCGTTCTTGATAAAAGGCGTACATTTAATTGAATCAAAGCTTGATTTAAAGTAAGAACTTGATGACAAGTAATCTTCTTCGAGCATCCACAAATATATCAAGAAAGTTCTTGATAAAAGGAGTACATTTAATTGAATCAAAGCTTAATTTAAAGTAATCACTTGATGATAAGTAATCTTCTTCGAGCATTAACGTTCTTAGCATTTAAAACTACCCATAAGATGAACAAAGCCTGAGGGCGATTTGCTGAGCCTTGGTGTACCAGGTTTAAGTAACTTCTTATTTTCTTTTAATTTAGCAATCATGTGAATTCTTTGGGCATAATCACATGGATCAGTGACAATCTATGTGATCTTTCTTTTTCTTTTCTTTGTAAAATATTTTAATATGAACTAAATTTAAGTTGAGAATCTATGTTTAATTTGTATTTAACTCTCCTAATTGAAAATCTAACCAATTTGGATTAAAAGAACCTAAAAAGCATGTTTAGGTCCCTTTTTTTTTTATATAAAACTCATATTTTTGTTTCTATCTACTGTTTGTTATTTTTTTCTTTGTTTAAAAATCATTTTGATTAAGTTTAAAATACTTAGGATTAGTTTTTATATGACTTAGGATGAAAAAGAATAATATGAAAAAGAATAAAAAAATACTCTTTGAACATACAAAAAATGATTTGAAATCGGGTAGGAATCGAAGTTAGATCAAAAGGGCCATATGGCCCTTGGGAAGGGCCACATGACCTTTTCCTATCTTGTGCGGGACTGAGAAAGGCTACACGACCCTATATATGCCATGGATACATTTTCTTGTGCTGTGGAGGCACTTTCTTGTCTTTCTTGCTTTGTTTCTTGATTTTTATGTCCATTTGATGCTCTTAATTGTATTTAAATGTCTATATGCCATGAATGGATGTATGAAACCTAGGATGAATGACTAAATGATAGTTCTTATTGATTTAGAGCCATGATAGGATTAAAAGTGTCAAAATTAAGCCTAGTTTTACATGTTTATTGCTATAGTTCCTAGTTTAGGTTTTAAACATTAAAATTGGCATATTTATCATTATGTGACAATATGGAATAATTGAATGCATAGTTGAATGACATTAAAATAAAGATAATGTCATGAGTGAATAATTGGAGCATGAACTTTAATGTATAAGGCATGATTGATTGAATATACATTTTGTTGCCATGCCATGCAAAAGGCTTCTTATAGGTTAGCATGCCATTAACAGGTTAGTTATCAAAAGTGACTTAACTTGTACATAATTTGTTGTGTGCATTATTTCTTTTCATGTGTTTTGGTCATTTGTATATAAATCAAATGGTTAATGTTATGCCTATATGCTTTGCGTCATGCATGTGATAAAAATAAGTTTTGACATGATTAGAAGGAAGTATGGTTACTTTACAAAGTATATTGTATATGTATTTAGGGTTATATAAGCTAACCATGTAGGGATGAAGTAAATAAAATGAATGGTATGAGTAATATGAGACCCAAGCATAAAAGATAAATAGGAATATTAAGGCCTAAAAAGGCAAAGTCCAATGTGCACATGTTTCATTTGATACATTAAATTGAGTAATTCAATTTTCTTTTTGCTACTTCTTTATTTTGAGATGTTGAATGAATGAATGTTTATAGTATGATATGGTTGTGTAAATCTCTTGTTAAGGCTAGATGGCTCATTTCTCCTTCCATTTCTTTAGGGATAGTATGAATTAATGTTATGTAATGAACATTTTAGGAAATCTTTAGGCATGTCTTGTGAGATTGTATAATTTACTAGACCTTATATAATTTTGTTTAAGGAGGTTGGGTTTTAAGTGAAACCGCATGGTGACTCCTCCAATCTTTCCTAGGAATTATGCTTGGTCTAGTTAATGGTATGGTCAAGCACGTGCCATGATAGAACTTACCTTTTTTGGCTTATGGATTGTCTCTTTCAATGTTATGTCTAAGTTAGTTCACCTATGACTTCTAGCTAAATAGGGAGGCTGGCCAATGGCTAGGTGAGCTAGGGTGCTTAACACCTTCCCCAATTTATACCCGCTTTCCTTACCTGGATCTTTGAATAAGGTGGCTTAGTGATTAGCCAAGGATAAAATTGTCACTCATTTCTTAGACGAAGGAAATGTATTGCATTTATGGTCTCGATTACACCTTTAATCGAGTGGCGACTCCTTTCCTCGGTTTGGTTAATCCTTACTGATGTACCTTAGGTTCGAATTCGGACCTCGCTGCAAAAGACACCATATTTTGGTGACTCCACTGGGGACTTGAAAAACCAATTCCCTTAACTAGAAATTATAGATTAACTTAGGTCTTCCCTATTCATTCAAAATTTAAAAGGAAACTTTACCATAAAACTTTGAAGTAAGATTTCATAAAATGTTAAAAGTGGAGCATGATCCGCCGTCTGTCCCTTATCTTTTTTCTAAAAGAATGGAAGAAATTGTTCGCCTTGTTGTGCTATGCATTATTTTTTTCCATGCATCTTGCATCTTGCACAATCTAACACACAATCTCTTATAGACATATAGGAAACATCTCCAAATGTCTATATTTGAACCTAAGTCATGGAAAAGGAAATAGAGGAAATAGCTAGGAAGGTGGTGAGATATGAAATGGACCCTTTAAAGAAAGAAGTCAAGGTTATTATACATAAAGTAATGGGGTTCATGCTATAAGAACTTAAAGCTTTCATGAGTCAAGCCATCTCTAAAGCCTTGAATGAGGTGACAAAAAAGGATCATAAGTCATGCACCAAGAAAGAAGATTTCATCTTAATATATGATAAAAAAAAAAAAGCCATCATGCCACAGAAAAGGGAGTTCACCCCACTAAATGATCTCATGACCAAAGTTCTAGAAAGACTTCAAAAGAGAGACCTCCTACAACTTTTGGACCTAAAGCCTTTATCCAACTCATTGCCACCTAACTTTAATCTAAATGCTTATTACCAATTCCATCAAGTTGCTGGCCATTACACAAACTAATGTAAGAGGCTTAAGCATGAAATTCAAGACCTCATTGATAATAGACATTTTTCTATTCCAAACCAAGCTCAAACTTCATCAAGGTGCATGACATACAACCATGGATTTGGAGCATATTTCGAAGGGTCCTAAGAATGAAGAAGCACCTTGAAGCAATTTACCACCTTAGTTGGATATTTGTCTTAAGAACTTTTATTTCCAATTAAGGATATAACTCCTTATATAATTATCCTTTGGAAATTTGATATGACAAAAATTTCTTAGTAATGAATAAAGTGGTGAATTCCTTATCATATCATTGTTTTTGCTTTAACACTTGAAGTGAGTTGTGAGAAAAGAAGAAAAACAAAAGAATCATTGGAAAAAAATTAAACACAAAATGATGATACCTTGTTGAGATATTTTCCAAAAATGTCCTAGGCAAAAATCAAAGGAAAGAGAAAAAAAATTTAGCTAGAAAACCTATAAAGGCTAGCTAATAGCAAGTGTTTAAAGTATGCTTCAAGATTGCTTATTTTTGAAAGGTTTCATCTTCTTAGACCTATCCTAATTTAATGTGTTCATTGACTAAGTAGTTTGAATAAAAGCAAATGGAGATATTACATTAGATCATGCATTATGCATTTAGGCATACATATTCATGCACCACATTAGTATTTTGTCATATAGCCATCATTGCCCTTAAAGGAAACTTTCCCTTTTTAAACCAATATTAGGAAAAAGAGAAGAAGATTTATTGGAACTTAGGCAATCAATAGTTGGAAAGAACATTTGAAAGAATTAATCTAGCGATGTCTAGTATGGAGGAAACAATTAGAAAGATCTTGAATACAAAAGGGTATGCAAGTGGCATTAAGGAAGCTACTTCTAAAAACAAGTCTATTTAAGATGAAAGGCCTTGTGATGAGTTTGATCACCAACTCAAAAGAGATTGTAAGACTAAAGGAAAGGTTATCATAAAAGAGCCCATGGATTCTTCTCAAGATGATAAGTACAAAGCATTAGCTAAGCAAATTAAAATGCAAATCACACTTGAGAGAAGTGGGCTTGAAAGGTCTTATGATATAGATGACCTGGATCTCAATACTAATAAAGAACTTCCCCTAAGGTTAAAAATGCCAAACTTGCAAAAATTTGATGGCACTAGTCATCCAAAGGTGCATTTAAGATAGTATATTACTATTATGGGATATCCATGGCTTAGATCACCAAGTTCTTCATCTTATCCTTAACTAGAGCTGCTGTCTATTGGTATTATAACTTGGATAAGGAAGTCATAATGGATTGGAGAAAGTTGGTTCAAAGTTTCATTAAACAATATTCTTATAACACACAGATTGATATTACTTTACGTGATTTAGAAGTCACCCACTAAGAGTACAATGAAACTTTTGTTGAGTATTGGACTAGATGGAGACAAAAGGCCGCATAAATGAAATCTATGCCAGATGTTAAGGACACCAAATCAAAATATGTATGAAAGGAACTCTTCCAAATATCTATAAGAGGTTATGCTATATACCTTTATCCAATTTTGGAAAGTTGTATGAAGCTGTAATCTAAGTGGACGACATGCTACTTGAGAAGAAAAGAATCTGAATAGAAATAGTGATAGTCACTCCAATCTTAGAAATAATCAACCAAGCTCCAATAATGAGGGATTAGATGATTGGGAAGAAGAAAAAAAATCATAGATTTGGATATAACATTATACAAATATCTTTCTTTTATGCATTGAACCTCAATTTCATGAACACTTGGATATTTTCTTGAGTGATATTACTTGCAAGTTGGATCACTTTTGTAAGCTTGTCTTATATGGGTTTTATGCAAACTCATTTGTTTAGTTTGATATAGCTCAGTTGCATGACTTCATGTTTGAGGTGAGAGAGAGAATGAAAGAAAAAGAAACTCGGAGGCATTTATCTAGACTAGACTAAGCCAAATTCCTAAAAGTTGTCATTGATCCCTAAAACCATAAGCTGAGGGGCAATTACTTGCTGGTCAAAACCATTGAAAACATGGGAGCAAGTCCTTTCTTGAAAAATCATTGAAAGTAATTACTTAGTGGCCGAAACCATTGAAAACATAGGGGTAAGTCCTTGATTGAAAAATCATTGAAAGCAATTACTTGCTAGACAAACATTGAAAACATGGGGGCAAATCCTTGCTTGAAAAATAATTAAAAGCTTGGGGGCAAAATGATGAGGTTGAGTTTGGCCTATGTCTAGAGAAGCTATGAATATCTTGGAGATAGATTCCCTCAAAAGATGAGATGAAAATTGTGATGGACTTTATGAGCTTACCACGAAGGCTTGAGTAACAATTCAAAAGAGTTAGAATAGATTGTGAATTTTGGAGAATCAAAATAGAAGAGGATTGTCCAAATGATCTATAATCTAGAAAATCGATACCTTCAAGACCACATTGGTCCTTCTTTCACCAAAGTCATGAAAAGTTGAAAATAAAATGTTACTCAAGGTCAAAATAAAGTCCATTTCAAGCAAAAAGAAATGATCCCGCAAGGTAGAAAGCCTTAGGAAATCTACTTAGGCAAAAGTTAGGGAAAATGAGAGACAATATTTGGTTGAAAAACTTGAAAGGGCCAATCAATAACAAATATAAAGTCATACAAGTGTTGTTATACTCTTATTAGATGAATGAAGCTACATGAAGCTAGTATAATACTTGTCTTATAGAATGTATTATACTTTGTATTTTTTTTGGAAGAAACATCCTTGCGTTAATCAATTAACCAAATTTGAGAAAAGAAAAAAAATAAGAAAAGAAGAAAAAGAAAAAAAAAACTCGCTAAGTTGAAAACCTGAAAAGGCAACTTAGGCAAAATTTAGAGCACAAAGAAAAGAAATGAGATAGGTTGCTAAGTTGAAAACCCTAAGGGTAACTTAGGCAAAAGTTAGAGTAGAAGGATAAAGAAGGAAAATAAATTTGGTTACAATCATACAAAAGAAAGATTATTCAAGTAAAATGAAAAGTAGAACTTTAGACCTTTAAGTTGATGCTTCAAACATCTTCAAAGCTTGGATTCTGGATATGGTTATGGTGTGTCCATAAATGCTTAAACGATGAATGCTTGAATTTGCTTCCCCCTGATAGAGATAAATCTCTAAATTTTCTAAGAAACTCATATTTTGAAGTTATTTCTTATAGCCCAACATCTCGAAGATTGTTGCTTTCATGATGCTTTTTTAGATAGACTATCTCGTGTTTCCTTTTGATAAGAATCTCATTTCCTTTGAGAAGTTTGCAAATGGATAAAGAAGCCATAGGGAAATGATGTGCATAAATGTAACATCCTAGCAGACAGAACAGTAGACAGTAGACAATAGATAATATGGATATATAGGAATATAGTAACGAATATGATATTGACTTAAGCATGAATAGGCTCAATCAATTACTGAAATATATGGAGAATGGTACAGTGTAACACTCAAGAATTTTTGAACCTCAGTCGAGTCATTTTGTGACACTGTCCCGAAAAATACCGGTGTTGATTACACTGCCCAAGGAAATAACAGTCCGGCTAATATAAGAATTTCTTACCCAGACTTGGGGGGATTAAGTTAGTTAATTTTATGTGAAATTATGATGAAAAGAAAGAACTAAAAAACCTTTGGGAACACTAAAATTTTAAAGAGTGGCAAAATCATAATTTATGGCAACTTTGGGGGTAATTTTGAAAATCCACTGTTTAGGATCTAGAATTGACCCATAACTATTTTTAATAAATAGAGAAGCTCAAAATGAGCATTTTGATTTCAAACACTGAAGGTTAATTCTTAATAGAATTAGCAGAATAAATTACAGAAGTTAATTGGGTAAAAGTGCGATTAAGGAAAGTATAAAGCCTTATTTGCAAAATTTAAAAATTTGGCTTATAAAAAGCCCATTCTAGACTCTTCAAACCATTTCTTCTTCTTCCCCTCTTCACCCTCCATGGCCGGCCACCATTCAAGTAAATTTATTTTGATTTTTGTCAAAATTTTCAAGAAAATTCCAAGGAAAACTTAAACCCAAACCTAATTCTAACTATTTCCTTCAAAATTTCCCTAGATTAATCAAAGAATTTGGAGTTCATCATCACCATAGTTTTGGATATTTTATGCTAAAGAGGTAAGGATCCTAAAATTTAGTTTTTAATTGAATTTAAGAGTATTATAGTTTAATGAAGTAGATAATTGATTAATTTGACCTATGGAAGATGATGATAAACTAGAGTTTAAAAGGGATTCTGTATCTGTGTTAAGGTAGTAAATTGTAGGCAGTATTCTGAATTTTTAATGACTAAATTTGAGGTTGATCAAAACATAAAAGTTTTAGATAAATATGTTAATTTGATTTTTACAAAAGGAATTAATAGAATTCAAAGTGAGGTGAAAGTAATTGAACAAAAACCATGACTGTCCAGAATTAGATTTTCTAGAATTTTGCTACTGTGTTTTAATTGTTTAAAACGATAGAGACATAATTAAAAGAAGTGTTCAAATTAAAAAGTGTTAATTTATGTCCTATCTATAGGCTTGCAAAAGGGTTTTTCAATTGTATTTGTGGTTTACGAGATATTGAGCCATAAGTGTAGATTGCCAGAATTGACTGATAAACATAATATAGGTTAGAAAGTTCTATTGATATGAGGATCTTAGAGTCTGAATTAAGGAAAGTAGTAAAAATGAAAAATATTTAATTATATGCAATATAAATTACTGTAATTTTTTTAATTGGTTAATCATGAAATTAATTATAGGCATAGAAACAGGGTCTATTCGGATAGAGATTTTAGGACAGTAGTTTAATTTTGAAAATTTACTAATAATTATACAGAGATCCAAATAATATAATATTTGTATTTATTATAATATTATATGTCTATTTTAAATAGGAAAAAATAATTATATTAATTTATTAAGTATAGATTAAGATGTAAATAAAACAGTACAGATTGCCAGAATAGGATTTCAAGCATAATGCAGGGCAACAAGACTGGTTGTAAAACTAAGTTTAAATTGACACCATAAATTGTATGGTAATGGGTTTAATGTGAATTTTGGTTATGTTAGAACCTTATATGTTAAGTTTAATTATGAATAAGAAGTGAAGCAATTGGATAAGTATAGAAAGAGTTATGCTAAACGGAATACAGCCTGGTAGTGAGGATTTTCATATAGGAAGAATTTAGAAATTTGAAATTTTTTTATGAATTTCTTTAATACATGTATAATTAATGTAATTTTATGTTAAATTAGTATCTGAATTGATATTAATTGGATATGTAGAGTCAAGGAAGAATAAAAGATATGATGAGTACTATAAGTATTAAGGCTATAGAACAAGGAGAAAGGAATTGGAAATGTATAAGTTATAAGCTAAGGTGAGTTAACTATACTGTTAGCCGTCTTGAGCTTGCTGTTGATTTTGATGATAACAAAGCATGTTAATTGTATTAACAATTTGTTTAAGTTGGTCAAGGAATGAGAAATCATGACCAAATTTTATTTGTAGGATTAACACATTTTGTAAGAGTACATATGCTAAGGGGGAGTATATTTGAAGATTGCAACTTTTTAGAAATGAAGCTACAAGTTATTGAAATTTAGGGTGCGAGCACTTGTAGTCGCGGGTGTGACTCTAGGAACAAGTTTGGTCACAGGTACGACAAAGTCAGTCGCATCCTTGAAAAGCTTTAGGTCGCGGGCATGACACATTATAGTCCTGGGCGTGAAATTAATTTGAGAATTTCTAAAACATCCAGTAGCTTCAAGATGAACAATATCTCTCCAGTAGCGTGCGCGATGCATGGAAGTCACAGGGGTGACAAGTGAAATTCAAAGGCACGACTCTGAAAAACTGATAGATTTGTACATAGTCTGGAGTGATGCCAAATTCTATATAAATTGGGAGAAGTTATTAGGACAACCCATACATGGATGGAAATATATGGATGTCTAGTTTTAGTAACAAAAATTGGATTGAGTATTGGACATTGAAAAATGAAGATATGATTTTTTGAAAGAATTATACTCAAGCTGACAAACTAGGAAAAATAGATAAGGCAACTTGTAAATATTTTTGGGAATTATAGAAGACGAATTTGGATATGAAATTAAACATTATTGAAGATATGGATGTCTAGTTTCATATGGAAAAAGAATCAAGTAATTTTGCGTTCTATAGAAGGAGAAATTGAAAAGTCAGCGAAGTATGCTTAAATTGTCTTACAGATTGGAGCAAGAAAATGTTATGATTTTTTAAGACATTAAGATGGACTATTTTGCAGTTGATTAAACTATAAAATTGAATTAGACATCTCAAAGTTCCCAAAAAAATAAAATAAAATGGTACATGATTTGGAGTTGTATAACTCAAGATATGATAAAATTAAGTTACTGCTCTAACTGAGATAAAAAGTCGAGGGCGCGACTCCTGCGATTCAAATAGCAAAACTAGCCATTGGAAAGTGTTGTAACTGCTATATTTTGGTCCATAACAGCTATATTTGATCGAAGGCTATAAATACAAGATAGTATGAAGCTCAAATAGTTTGGAGAACTTGAGATTAACAAGAGATTAAATGTTTGAGAGATTAAATCAAATTAATCCTTGTATTTACTTGAAATGAGCTGAAATTATTAAAGCACCTTTAGTTGTGCTATTCTTTGAGTGTTGGAAAAATTCTTGTAAGGGATTTTTCTTTTTCTATTCTTTTATATTTCTTCAAGGGTTTGAGTATGAGCCAAATAGAAAAATACTTGTATAGGTTGAGTGTGAGCCTTTGTAAAACACTTGTAAGGTTTGAGTATTAGCCTAAACACTTGGGTTTGATCTTGCACCCGTAAAAGGATCGATTAAGGGAACTCTCAAGTGTGATCTTAAGGAGTGGATGTAGGCAAGGTTGCAGAACCACTATAAATTTTTGTGTTCTTTTTTCTTCCCTTTCTTTCATTCAATTAAATTTTTAATTTGTTGTTAATTCCGCAAACAACCAATTCACCCCCCCCTTTTGGTTGCCAAAGGGATTTACAATTGGTATTAGAGCTTTGTTTTCACTTTTTAAAAGATTTAACCATCTTGGAACAAAGATCAAAATGGCAACTTCAAGTGCAAGCATTGTTGACGGAGGTTCAACCATTAGACCACCCTATTTTGATGACACAGACTATCCATATTGGAAGAATCGAATAGAAATTTTCATGGATAGTGACGGTATTGATTTATGGGATGTGGTTGAAGAAAGGCATGCCATCCTCACTAAAATCATTGATGGCATAGAGGTGAATAAGCTCAAGAGTGAATGGACAAAAAATGAGAAGAAGGCAAATGGGAGAAATCGAAAAGCAATGTACACTCTCTATTGTGCATTAAGTAGAGAAGAGTATGAAAAAATCTCTCATTGCATTTTAGCCAAGCAAATATGGAACACTCTTGAGACCACTCATGAAGGCACCAACCAAGTCAAGCGTAAGAAAATACAACTTCTTACTCATGAATATGAATTGTTCAAAATGGAGCCAAATGAGAAGGTTTTGGAAATGTACAATTGCCTCATGGTGATTGTGAATAGGATGAGGAAGCTTGGGAAGGTATACTCCATAGAGGACATAAATTGCAAGATATTAAGAGTTCTTCCTAAGAAGGATTGGGAGGCAAGAGTAGCTTCAATTGAAGAAGCAAACGACTTGAGCACTCTTCCAATCGATATTTTAATGGGTAAGTTACTCACTCATGAGATTACCCTATCTCAAGGAAAGCATGAAGAAAAGGAGAGGTTGGTCTTCATTACTTCAAAAGAAGTATCCTCAAGTAAAAATGAAGATGAAGAGGATGATGATGATGATGACATGACTATTCTTACATTGAAGATAAGGAACTTAATCCTTAAAAATAAGAAGCCATGTGAGAAGGAAGTTAAGCAAAGAAGCAATCAAGTGAAGTGCTTCAAATGTGGCAAGCATGGTCACATTGTACCTGATTGCCTAAAGCTAAAGAATAAGAAGAACTTCAAGAAAAAGGCTTTGGTGGTCACTTGGGATGACTCAAGTGAATCGGACGAGGATGATGAAGATAGCAAATATGAATATGTTAATCTATTCTTCATGGCAATTGAGGAGGATGAACCTTCAAATGAGGTAAATATTTCAAACTCCTCTAATTATAATAATGATGCCATGCTTATATTAGAGACATTACTTTCAAAGTATCAAAAATTACAAATTAAATATGATAAATTAAAAAGTATGTCTAGTAAGGTTGTGGATGCTTGTGATGGTTTTAAAAATGAGATAGATGAATTAAATGCATCTAAAATTGAATTAGAGAATACCATCACCTAAAAATCTCATGAGCTAAATGAGATTATGCATGAGAATGAAGCCTTAACGGTTAAAATTGATGCTTATGATGAGTCTTTGGCAATGTCTTACAATGGCAAAGACTAACTTGATGAAATTCTTGAATCTCAAGATAGTGAGCCACCCACAATTAAGAACTTAAATGATAATGCATGTTACTCCATTTCACATGTGTCATATGTGGCTCCATCCAAGGCTATGAGGCCTACATATGCATGCAATAGACCAAAAAATGATTTTCATCATAGAGTGCATTATTATTATTGTGGTAAATTTGGTCATAAGAGCTATAGATGTCATGTTAGAAAAATGCATTTAGGTTATGCTCATATACATGCTCTCAATGCTAACCCTTAAGGACCCAAAAGAAAATGAGTACCAAAAATATATTCTTCCACTTTTTATATGCAGAAATTTGTGAGGAAGAATGAAAGAGCAAAAAGGGTTTATCTTCCTCCATATAGAAGATATGGTGCAAATAAAGCTCATGATTATGAAGCATATGGAAAGGCACATAGGCCATACACCAAGGGATATGAGGATTTTAACAATTGGGGAAGCTCCTATGAGAGAAGGCACTACCAATGGGCAATGGTAGCAAGCCTCAATGGAGGAGAGCTTGGTAGAGATAAGTATATCTCCAAACCCCGTTGCAATTCAAATAATAGGCATGCTTTGAAATTGATTTAATTGTATATTTGAATATGTTTGAATGTTTCATTTGGTATCATGCTTGAATGTGTTTGTTGCATTCATTCAATGAGAAAGGGGGAGGAATTTTTTTTTTTTTTTAAATTTTGCCTTTTGATGATGTTTGTTGCTTTGATGATCCTTTTAGCACCCCTTGAATATTTTTGATTGATTAAGGGGGAGAAATTTTTATAACTACAATTGGTATGAATTTTTATGATGTCATTTCATTTAGTTTTCCTCTAGTACTTCAATTAGTATAAATTGTTTTTTAAAGGGGGAGAACTTGACCTTTTTAATGATATCAAAAAGGGAGAAAAGTTTGTACAAGTGTTTGTATTTCATTGGTATTTATATATATGAGCTATTTTGTTTAAATATTTAAACACTTGTATGCATGATTTTGTTATCATAAAAAAGGGGGAGATTGTTAGCCCTCTTGAGCTTGCTATTGATATTGAAGATATTGAAGATAACAAAACATGTTAATTGTTTTAATTGTGCTAACAATTTATTTAAGTTGGTCAAGGCATGATAAATCATGGCTAAAGATTATTTGTAGGATTAACACATTTTGTAAGAGTACAGATGCTAAGGGGGAGCATATTTGAGGATTGCAACTTTTTAGAAATGAAGCTACAAGTTCCTGAAATTCAGTGCATCGCGAGTGTGAGCACTTGTAGTCACGGGTGCGACTTTAGGAACAAGTTTGGTCACAGGTGCGACATAGTCAGTCACAGCATTGAAAAGCTTCAGGTCGAGGGCATGACACATTCCAGTCGTAGGCGCAAAATTAATTTGAAAATTTCTAAAATATCCAGTAGTTTTAAGATAAACAGTGTCTCTCCAGTAGCGGGTGCAATGCATGGAAGTCGCAAGCGCGACTAGTGAAATTCAAAGGCACGACTCTGAAAAACTGACAGATTTGCACATAGTCTGGAGTGATGCCAAATTCTATATAAATTGAGAGAAGTTATTAGGACAGGCCATATATGGGTAGAAACATATGGATATCTAATTTTAGGAACAAAAATTGGATTGAGCATTGGACATTGGAAATGAAGATATGAATTTTTGAAGGAATTACGCTCAAGCTGGCAGACTAAGACAAAATAGATAAGGCAACTTGTAAATATTTCTAAAAATTATAAAAGATGAATTTGGATATGAAATTATAAATAATTAAAGATATGGATGTCTAGTTTCATATGGAAAAAGAATCAAGTGATTTCGAATTCTACAGAAGGAGAAATTGAAAAGTAAGCAAAGTATGCTCAAACTGTCTTATAGATTGGAGTAAGAAAATGTTATGATTTTTTAAGACATTAAAATGGACTATTTTGCAGTTGAGTTAAACTATAAAGTTAAAGTATACATCTCAAATTTTCCAACAAAAAAAAAATATATATGATTTGGAGTTATATAACTCAAGATATGATAAAATTAAATTATTGCTCTAACTGAGATAAAAAGTCATAGGCGCTACTCCTGCGATTCAAATAGCAAAACTAGCCATGGGAAAGTATTGTAACAACTATATTTTAGTCTATAATGGCTATATTTGATCCAAGACTATAAATACAAGATAGTATAAAGCTTAAATAGGTTGAAAAACTTGAGATTAACAAGAGATTAAATGTTTGAGAGATTAAATCAAATTAATTCTTGTATTTACTTGAAATGAGCTGAAATTGTTAAAGCACCTTTAGTTGTGCTGTTCTTTGAGTGTTGGGAAAATTCTTGTAAGGGGTTTTTCTTTTTCTATTCTTTTGTATTTCTTCAAGCGTTTGAGTGTGAGCCAAATAGGAAAACACTTGTATAGGTTGAGTGTGAGCCTTTGTAAAATACTTGTAAGGTTTGAGTGTTAGCCTAAACACTTGGGTTTGATCTTGCACCCATAAAAGGATCGTTTAAGGGAACTCTCAAGTGTGATCTTGAGGAGTGGATGTAGGTAAGGTTGCCGAACCATTATAAATTCTTGTGTTATTTCTTCTTCCCTTTCTTTCCTTCAATTAAAATTTTAATTTATTGTTAATTTCGCAAACAACCAATTCACCCCCCCTCTTGGTTGCCAAAGGGACTTACATATACATCTTTAAGTATATTCTTTGTCATACTATTATTAATTGAATTTGTATGAAATTTATTCCTTGTTGACCAAATGATTCTTGCTATAATTATTGATGAGCTAAGCCTAAGTTGAAAATCATTGCTATTAAACTTTTATTGAAGTTGAATTGCCTATGTAATTGTTTACTCCAATTTGTGATATGAATTTGATTGAATTCACACCATGATGACCTAATGATAATGCACACCAAATGTTCACCTATATATATCACAATGAATGTGATTGATTATCTACCTTTGTACCAAAAATTGAAACCAATTATATGTTTATCGAAAGACATAGACATGTTTATTGATATGTATTGATTCTTTTGATAATAAGCCATATATGTATAGCCATTGAATGATTCTTGCACCTTTATATTTTCAAATGAGTACTTGATAGTGTTATTATCCCTAATAACCTATTATATATGTAGATTTGACAGAGCTTCCTCACCGACAAGGTTGCGGGTAAATACTGTCGACAATGTGCACATTGATTTATATGGAACCCTAGCTCGGAAGGGTTAACTGTCCTAGCCATAGGGCAGGATCAGCCTTATGTATATGATATGAGATTGATATGAGTTATACGTGTTCATAGCCCATTATCTGTCTTTTCTACATATTTCTACATGTGATGCTTATGACACCCTTATCTTATATTGCTTACCCTTGAAATTCATTTTCTTACCTAATGTTATTTACCATTGTTATTACTGTTATATGTTCCATACACCTAAGGGCATTTGGTGTGCAGATCACTAAGATTTGATATGCAATTTGATAACCTTTATTTATTTCTTATAATCGACATTACCTAAATTCTTATAGTACATCTTATATGTTATTTACCTCCTAGTTTTAATGTTTAATGATGTATATTAACTCACTGAGTATTTTTATATTCATTCTATAATTGTTTATCATTTTACAGGTGTAAAATTGAAATTTCTATATCCAAGTAATTTTTTTTTCGACTTGGAAAATCCAGTGCTTCAAGGTAGTGATTAATTATTAAAAATCATATGTATAAATCTCTAGAACTCCATGGTACTATATATAGATAGATTGATAATGTAAAAATATTATATGAATATTTATAAATGACAGCCGATGTGAAGGATATTAATCATAGTATGGGAAATACTTAATGACTAATAATGATTAAATTAATGATAGAGATAATGATACTAAGACAATAAGGTTAAAATGTAAAATAGAAAAACATTTATATGTACTTAGAAGTGCCATGAATGTTTACTGAATTATGGAGTTGAGGGTATAAGAATGGAAAATTATTGGGAGTGTAAAATAATATTTGTGCAGGCTGTATAATTTTTGAAAGACTCGATTTTGAGTCGGAAATAACATTAAAATTACAAAAAGACAATTGAAATTTCTGTAAATTTAATAAGTAATAAATGAAATTTAAATATTAATGAATGAGTTAAGAATGAATGATTGATAATTGGATTGTTAGTGAGTTTTATGGGTTTTCGATGACCTTAGGTCTACTCGTACTCTAGAACCGTCGTGTTCCAAAGTGGGACGTGACAAAAACTCATTAATAATATTGATCTAAATTGAAGGATGAAATAATAATTTGCCCTTATTAATATATTTCTATTAATAATTTTTAATTTTCAACATTAAAATGCCACTTTTAAATTAGAGTTAATTTGTTTTGAAAATTCACTTTAAATATGTAATATTATTCTAGAATCTTTTAAAATATATAAAAATAATGTATTTTAAATAAAAATAATGTTTAGTGTAATTGTGTCCCCACTCGACAGAATTTCTAATGCTACTTAATAAATTGATTTTTTGTTCACACTATAGTAATTATGATATGAACAACATCAATAGTTAAATTACAATAATTTTCCTTAACAATCTTTCTGAAATTATCCTTTTATATTGTGTTTTACATAAAATATTTCTAAAATTATCCTTTTATATTATATTTTACACAAAATTACTTAAAAGTTTATGTAAAAATTTATGGGATAATAATTTTTATTCGATCTAACATACGCCTGATTTTAAAGGATATGATTTTATCCGATTTATTTGTCACTTTAGGTGGTAAGGTATTATACCCATGATGAATTCAAGTTGAGTATTGATAATATATGTATTCTACATGGAATGAAATATCGTACAAGCATCAGTTTGGGTCCCTAGAAATTAGAATATTTATTTAGATTTGAATTCACGAAGAAGCGACTAACGCTTTTGGAATATTTATTGTTTTTATTTTTAAATTGAAAAATTAGAAAGTAGTCACCTTATTTTATTTTTGTTTAGAAAAATATAAAATAAAAAATTATTATTTTATCTCCGATTAATTTATCCAATAGAAAATATATTAGTTTTTGAAATCAAATATGATTTAGGGACTAGAATAACAAAAATTTAGCATTTAATTAAAAGATAACTTTACAAAAAGATTGAACTTCATGAATACAATAAAATAAAATGACAATTTAGAAATGAAATAACATATATAAATAAGCAAATAAACAACTTAAAATAAGCAAATAAATAAAAAATATTTTAATATTATATTTAAAATCCCAAATTAAAGGGTGCCTTCTTTCTTCCTTTTGAGTAAAGACCACTCATCCCTTAGAAAAAAAAAATAGAAGAAGGTGGAAAGTGTTAACTAAAACAAAATTAATGAAAAAAAGTTTATTTTAGATTGGATTTGCTATTTGAGATTTGACGTCAAGTATGCCTATATATCCTTTTGAATGAGAATTAAAATTCACGTAATTCTTTTCTATTTTACAATAAAATTCATTTTATTAGCATTTTTTTATTATGTTTTGTTGATTTGATTTTTTTTTTTTAATTAGAAAAAGAGCAAGAGAATATGTTATACCTTATAAATTGGAAAAGAAAAGGAGAAGTATTAAGACATTTTACCTTAACTCTTCATATCTTGATCTTGAGAAGAGGAGGTTGAAGAGCTTTTATAAATCGAAGCTCCACTTTTTCAAAATTCAAAGTAAAAATATAAGTCTAAATCTTCAAGCTAAAAAAAATAAAAAAGAAATAATTTGATTTCTAAAAGAAAAAGTGTAATAACTGCAAATTTTATCATTTTAATTAATTATATATTTGAAGAATTTAATTAATTAAAAATATGAATGTTTTGAGAAGATGCAGTAAATTTCTGGTTGCAGGAATTTGTGAGGCTGATTGCATGATCTTAAAGAAATAATTTAGTAAAGTGTAAAATATAAAAGTTGTGAATCTATGTCTCATCTTCAATTTTGTTAAATGGCTTGGTAAAATTCTGTATGTGTGAGGAGTTATGCCTCTTTGAGCAGAACATGTCTGGTTTATTATGTCTGCAGGGAATCTGTGTATGTTTGAATTTTCTGGGAATGACTAAGGCAGTTTGAGCCAAAGGTGTGAGCATGAGAAATGTTTCTCTATGTGTTGTATTATTGTCTGTAAAATTTCAGGAGATTTGGACAAGTATAACTCAGTGGAGAGTAGATTTTCTCAAGTCTGTTCAGATGGATTTTAGGCAGTAAATCTGGGTGACTTTTAGAGAGTCACCATGGTCTGTGTAGTTGCCTTTGTTTTTTGAATTTTGGATATATTAGACTACTAGATATCTATTTTAAGTGGCAGAAAGAATCAGAAAGTTTGGATGTTTATAACTCATTTGCGAGCTGGTTAAGTATAAGTTGTCGAGGAAAGGTTTTAGCTCAGTAGAGATTGGTGTTAACGAGCCGGCAATGCGAAGTGGCGAGGTGAGATTGCCAAGGTGGCATTATGCGAAGAGGGAATGTGTGAAGTGGCAGTTCGCGAGTAGAGTTTAACGAAGAGGAAATGTGTGAGGTGGTAGTTCGCGAGCAGAGTTGGCGAAGAGGTATTGCCGAGGTGGCATATGCGAGAAAGAGTTCGCAAGGAGAGTTTGGCGAGGCAGCATATGCGAGGTGGCATTTGCTAATTGGATATGCAAAGTGGGATTCGCGAAGTGGCTTATGCGAAGTGGCATTGCCGGGGCATATTGGCGAAGTGGGAATTGTAAGCTGGCTTATGCGAGGTAGCATTGCCGAGTCTGGTTGGCGAGGCGAGCTGGCGAGCAGGATTTTGGGCAGTGGCCTATTTAACCCAGTGGCCAGTGGCGATTTTTTGTACGATTTTCTTTTTTCTTTTCTTCGTTCTTCCTCAGTTTTTCTCAGATTAGTTTCATTTATTGTCTAAGACATTAATACTCAAAATTAATGCATTAGATCTTTAGATTATTCTATTTTAAGGCTGTAATCGTCAGATTTAAGCAGATTATCTCAGGAAATTCAGTTTTGAAGAAATAAGGTAAATTTTCTTTAAGTGTCATTTTCTTTTAGATTAATAAATTCTGATGGTTAGAATAATTAATTATGGGTGTATAGAATTTATTGCAAGCAATTTGGAGCTATTAATTATAATTAATATTGGAGAAATCAGAATTAATGGATTGTCATAAATAGTAGCGTGAACAGTAAATCCGAATTAAAATGCAGATTTTTCTTTAAGTGATGAATTAAATTGATGTTGGGAATTAAGAATAGAAACTTTAAGATGGTTAATTATTAAAAAATCATAGTGAGTATTTTTTATTAAGAAAATCCTAATTTTGAATATTTGGGAAAATTTCTTAGGAGGAGAAAAATCAAGGAAATTGAGGAGAGTGTGGTTGAGCAAATTGTTAAAGGAAATTCAAGGAGAAATTGTGTATAGGTAAGTATGAACATTGAATTTGTTATTACCTCTTTGAAATAATGTGACCAAGCATTCTTATTGTTCATCCATAAAATTCCCATATACTTGACATTGTATTATCAAATTATTAAATGAAGATTCTATGATATCCTAAAACTGAAACCTACCATTTGTTCATGAGATTACCATGTATATGTATATATATATATATA
>CANXYC011801949.1:0-29810 GCA_948193065.1 Aleurites moluccanus
CACACATATTAAAAAATTTTTTTTTTTTTTTTTTTTTTTTTTTTTTTTTTTTTTTTTTTGTAATTTGCTAAGGAATTTCTCATTTTCATTACAGATTTTCTTACAAAGGATGAATTGGGTCATTATTTAATGTTACTTAGAATTATACTTTTTTGGAATTACTAATCCTAACAGAACAAGGAATAATAAAAAAAAATCTAGTATTTTCTTAAAAATTTCGATTAAGGGATTATGGGTGTTCAGTTTTGAGGAACCTCACCTTCTCTCACTCCTCTGTCTCATAGAGACATACATACACAAATACAGGCATACTTTTCCTTTCCAGCTCACTCTCAACAGTTTTTATTATCCTTCCAAGTAACTCTATCCTAGGTCACACTCTGTCCTAGTTAATTAACATCTAGATTCGTAGACATTGGTAATACAAGAACCAAGTATCAAAATAGATCAGGTTGGTTTTCAAAATTGAAAGGGTTAATTCAATCAAATGTAAACCAATAAGGTTTCAAATTTTCATATTTAATCTTTCACAAAGTACCTAATTTTGAATTCATATTGTGCTACACCTGGAATGCCAACCACACATCATGCATGGTTTAATTGAAAGGATTACTGGTTAGATTAGCAAGCCTCTATAAGCTTAACCATGTTCTGTGAGTTTTTCAACCCAACAAAGTAAGGAGTGCCTTTGTAGTTAGAACTTTTTTATTTGGTTTACAATGAGGGGAGGCGAACTCAAACTTGTGACCTTACCAAGCTAAGATATGCACTTAGCATTAGGCTAAGCCTGTGAGTGCTTTTAGTTTAAGAATGAAATTGCATATCAGGAATAGAACACATTGTAGTGCTAGAATAACTTTGGTGTTAAACCAGCAGCACTTGATAATCCAAGACAGTTGCTGGAGGGGGAAAAAAAAAGGGCAACTAAAATTTATGTTACTTTTAACTAAGGCCACAACCTTAATGCATTTAAATGTTCCATTTTTAAGGAGGATTCTATGTCTACAATGATCCACTGTATGGTTACTAGGGGAAGCAACGGCAAAAGTTAGTAAGGATACAGCTGATACTGAAACCATGTGATATGCATATTCAAAATTTAAACTGAATAAGCAAAGGAGCACAAAAATTAAGCATAAGCCTGACTGATTACCAACTAGTCTTTGGCCCAAAACAAGTCTCCTCTACGCACATTAACTACTCAATTCTAACTTAATAACCTCACATCCTATAGCATAAATTCAACAATTATATAGAAAAATCAGGCCATTTGCAATCCTTATTATGACCATGAATCTCTACTCAACAAAATTAAAACCAAAAACCACCAACTTTTAACACTCACCTCCTGCTCTATAGCCATGCCAATTTGCACTGCAGCCTGGACAACCGGCACACACCCATGTTTATGGCCAACCATCATCAACCCCATCATCTTGTGCATAACGATCACTGCCATCTTTTCAGCTGGCAACAACTCAATATGGGGAGCAAAAGCCGCTTTCTGTTTCTTCGATCTCTGCAAATTCTGTTCACTCTTTATGGCCTCTTTCAAAGGTTCAAACCATCCCAAAAACAATCCCTTCACATATGGCAAATTTGGTGCCAACTTCTTCTCGCACATTTCCCTCACTAAACCCCTATACTCTTCCGCCATTCTCTCCCATGCCTCAGTCTCTTCTCTAATTTGCCTCCTCCTTAACAAATTATACTTCCTCTTCTCAATATCTTTGAATTCTACCTTCACTTTTCGATTCGCTATCTTATAAAAACCCTTCAAAAAAAGAGCTGAAATCCATGGAGGATCTTGGATAAAAACTCTTTTAGACGATTCTTGACGCAAAATTTGTTGATTATGGTTGATGGGTAAGTCAAATTTAATCAAATTTTCAAGATTTTGGTGGTTCCTTATGGGATTCTCCATGTCTTCGAGGAGATGTTCATCAATAGCATCATGTAATGGGTGGAATGGAAGAAAATTACGAGGGAATTTGGCGATATGAGGGAATGAAGAGGAAGATAGAAAAGGGCTAGAAAGAGTGTGAGAGGTTGGAACAGAGAGAAAATGGAGGTTTTTGTGGGGTTTATGAATTTTAGTGATTTTGGGAGGTTTTGTTAGCCAATTTGGATACTGAATTTGAGCTTTGTGGGTTACGGGTAAAGAGGCTGTAGAAGCCATTTTTGTTGGATAGATAAGGGTCTCTCAGCTACTGAAGATGGAAGGGTGAGAGCGAGCTAGAAGAAGCGAAACCTCTCTTAAACCCCAATAGCAGCCATTTTTTCAGTTGCTCTCTTATTGGTTTTTTTTTTGTCACTTTGTAAGATAAGATATTTATTTTTTTGTAGTGAAGACAGAAAATCAAAATACCATTTGTTGTTTCTTTTTCTTATTAATTTAACCAAGAAAAAATTACTGTTTTTTAGGGAAAAATTACCTTTTTTTGGCTAACGATTAAAAAAAAATCCAAAATTTTATATGTTTTTCAATTTTATCTAAAATTTTTATTTTTAAAATTTAATTATGATAATGTCAAAATAAAAATAAAAAAATCAAAATCAAAATTAAAAAATAATATTATATCTCTTAATTAAAATAAAAAATAATATTTTTCTTTCTCTTTTAGCTTTTTTATCTTACTATTTGTCCTTCATTTCACTTTTTTCACCATCTCTATGTATATTTTATTTATTTAATAAATTGTGAATTAATTATTATTATATTAAAAATTTAGGGTTGCAACTTGCAATAAAAAGAAAAAAAAAATTGGAGCATGGTATGAATTAAAGAAATAGAGACAATTGGCTTTTTTACATTGAGAGGAAAAAGAGAAAAAAAAAAAAGAAATGAAAATAATGAAAAGAGAAAAACAAATTAAAGATTTTTTCAAAGTAAAAATAATATAGATATTATTATAATTTTTTTATTTTAAAATTTTAAAATAAAATTTTAAATTAATCACTAAAATATTTAAAAAATTTTAAAATAACATTTTATATTTACAATTATAAAAAATATTAGATAAGTTATAATTCTACATAATAAACTAAATTGACCGAAATTTTTTTTGACTAGAGTTAAGGCATTCAAATGATGGAACATGACTCCAGCCTAGACAGTTGGGTTCAGTGTGGCTACAGTACATCGCTGGCTCGCCCGTTCCAAGCCAAGACTGGAACAATGCGATCCAGACGATGTTATGGGTTACCACTGGGCTCCTTAATTACTCTTGGCATTGGAAGTATAATGGGCTAGTGCCACTCGAGTACAATATAACTTGATGGGCTGCTGTTAACTGAACCAGCACTTTTCTTTTAATTATTTTTTGAAAATATTACATAAATATATTATTTTTTAATTTTATGATTTTTTTTATTTTTTGATATATATATATATATATATATATATATATATATATATATATATAATATCTTTGATATATATTTAATATATGTTGTATTTTTTAAAAAATAATTTAGATATGTAGTATTTAAAAAAAAAATTAACAGTAAAAATAAAATATTGTTTTTTTTTTTTTTGATATTTTTAAAAAATCCCTTATTTTTTTGGCTTTTTTTTTTTTTAATTCTTCCGGAGGTTAAACCATCTTTATTTTTTATTATTATTATAGTTGGGTTAATGTATGCAGTTAAGCAAAGGAAAACATTATTTTTTTATTAAAAAAATTCCTTTATGGAAAAGAATTATTCATATAATTATGTAAAAAAATTATTCATCTTTGCAAAATTACCATTTATTACTTTATTTTAGTTTTTTTTAATCAAACAAAATTGAATGCACATATTAACTAGTTTAAGTAATACACATATTTTCATACCGAGATATAATATATTCTACAGAATAATAGATTTAACATCTATTCTCTTATTATTAAAATTTAAAAAAAATAATATACATATATATTATAAAATAAATAATAAGGATACCCACTTCTTCTTCCTTTTTAATAGATACACCCCACTTAAATATTTTATTTTTTTTGCAATTAAATAAAAATTTATGGTCGGAGAGTTAATTCTGAGATATTTTCATCTTAGATCATACTGTTAATCACTGAGTGTCCTTTAGGAACTAACTTTTTTTTTTTTTTTTTTTTTTTTCTATTTGATAAAAGAAAATATTATCCAAAAAAATGGAGAGACTGAGGGCTAGCAAGACCATTGTTTCGAAATCGTCGGTTTCAATTTTAAAATTGTCAGTTCCAGTTTCTAAAATAAGTAAACTGGAATCTAAACTTTAAAAGGTGGTTTCGGTCTGATTTAAAAATCGTTGGTTCTGGGACGGTTCCAATTTTTATTTCAGTTTACGTTTTAATTTCGATTCAATACGGTTTAGAATCAAATTTATTAAAAAAAAGGGGGGCTTGAACTTAATTCTCATGAATAGCCAATAAACCTACATGAATCAAATCAAGATCAAATACTTAGAATATATAATAAATTCATCCACGGTTCTGAACCGAATTGAATGCTAATTTCGATTTAGTTTGAAAATTATGAGAATCGAAATCGAATCTTAAAGTCATGATTCGGTTATGATTTGAAAATAATTTTGATTTAATGCGGTTCGATTTTAATTTAATCCGATTCGATTTCAGTTTGATTCTAATTTGAAACCGGCCGTGGTCATGTCTACTGAGGGGCAGTAGAGTCCTTGACACCAAACACCCTTCTTTTTTTCATTAGTTAAATATCTCAATTTTTATTTTTAGCATAACTTGCTAAGTGAATTAGGATTTTGTGGTGTCTAATTATATGTTTTATATATAATTTATTTAAATTATAACTTTTAAATTTATTATTATATGTTTTAATTTTATAATATATTTTATTTCACTTTTTTTATTATATTATTTTTTAATGATCATTTTTTATTTATAATAAATATCTTTCACTTTTAACTCAATAAGTTCTAAAAAATTTTAATAATTTATAAGTATATTTTGTCACTTTCACTATATTATCATATTTTTCTTTTTTGAACATTGAGAAAATATAATTTTATCGTTAATCTATGATTCATATAGCATATATATTTATTATTAGATTATATATTGATATGTCATTATTATATTATTATGTTAATGATTAGGCTACATAATTTTAATTATTTTATATTTATTAAATAATGTTGTAACTCTTAATATACTACAATAAAAATCAAAGTTGCATATATCTAGATTATAGACTAAGAAATTATATATTCATAATTAATTTTCATAAAGGTAATATAGTTATTTATCAAATAAAAAAAAAAGTTGTGGAATATATTTTAAAACTCTGGAATATATTTTACTAATAAATTTTTAATTTAGTGGTACTACAATTAATTTTTAATCATAGTGGAATTTTACCATAATGTGCATTAATTTTTTTTTTTTTTTTTAATAATCTTTAATGGAAATGGGAATGCCAACTGACTCTTTCTCCCCCATTGCGGTTCTTAGGTTAAGCTGAACTCACGGCTAAGAAAAAAATTAATTAATTTTCATTTAAAAAGTTAATAATTAATATGGGACATTATAATTGGTCAGAAAATAGCCGACATGAAGTAGTCAATATACATATGTATGAATTAATTAATATATATGGTGGAGGAACATAATTAAACAAAGAAGTCAATTAATTAACTTGATTGATTGGCTTTTTTGGAAGTTTTTTTTTCATGAGAAATGAAAGTCTCTTATTCTTCCGATTTCTTTCAATTTTAAAAGGAAATGAAATTCATGTTTGAAGGGATTGTTAGGATAGTTACTATTATCTGTTAACTAATCCTTTAATAAATTTTGGTTTAAATTAATTAAATTTTCAAACAAGAATAATTCTTATTTTACTTAATGATCCAAAGATTTTAAATAGAAGTGATAGATCTTTTATGTTTGGATATGAGCTTGGGACAATTTTTAAATTACAAGATAAGCAAATAAGCATCAAAATGTTAAGTATGGTCTTGGCAAGATCTCTTTGATAGCTAAGTCAATGGCTTTATTCTTATGACTTTTCAAGAAAAAAGATAATCCATCTCGAGAGAATATTATATTAAGAGGGTGTTTGAATTCTCAATTACATGGCTTAATTATTATTTAAAAATACACGCGTCGACAATGAAAAATTACTTAGTGCTTGGATAAAGACTAATTACCGATTTTTTTTTTCAAATCGACAAAATTTAATAGCAGGTAGGAGTTGTGATTACCGATTAGAATTTTTGCCAACTGAAAAAAATATTTTATCCCAAATCGACAATTATTAATCACCCATCTAAACACCCCCTAAGAGAAGGAATTGAGAGGTTATAGAATGAAATTATGAATATTGATAAGTAAGAATACTTTTCTTATACCATATGTGCAAGCATAAAAATGAGTTGGTTGGTATATTAGTGTTTTCTTCTTATTGCTATGCAGAGGGCTTAGCAAAATTGGCTGGATAAGATACTGGGGTGTCAGGCTATTCCATTGCCTGTCTCATGTTAGGATTGCACCTTGACTAGATGTTAGGATAAGATGGTTTATCCTATTTTGGTATGCCAATAAATGATGTATTCTGAGTTCTAACTGTTGATAACCATGTATTATGATATGACTAACCATGTAATGCTAAAGACTATAATTCCTTGCTGATAGATCGGCTTGAAGTGAGGAGCAAAAATTTCATAAATGGATTCAGTTTAGCGAATGATTGTCTTAGCGAGACACCTTCAGAAGGACGACTAATCCTAAATGAGCCTTAAAAAATTTTGCCGGGATATTTTCTTTTGGACCTCTTAAATTCATTTACTTTTTCTTGAAAAATAAGTTTGATTTCGTATTTGAAACTTAAAGATGATAGTCAAATTTATTTCTCATCACCATCCCATTTTTATTTCTTATTTTAACTCAAAAAAAAAATCTAAAAGTTTTGAATAATCCCATAATTATTTTTACAATTTAGAATAAATACTATACAATAAAAAAAAAATCCTCCTGAATCGCACAATCTGTATAAGAACTAAAAAAAGCTATAAAGATGTGGAAAACCGAGGCCACAATTTCTTCTTTCTTTGTGTGTAACATAAGCACTATATACTCACAAATTATGTGAGATAAAAGATTCCATGTTAAAAAATACTCATTCCATTCCAATTTTTTTTTATACGTGATTTTAAAATTTTATTTATTTTTATTTTTAATTATCATTTTCAATTTTTAAAATAATATTTATTATTTTTTTCTATTTTATCCTTATAACATTTAATTAAAATATAATAATTTTATTTAAAATAAAATTAAGGATATAAAATTAAATAAGTTATTTTGAATCTAATTAATAAATGTCTTAATATGTATGTAAAATTTTAAATGACAGATAAAAAAAATAAAGGGAATATAATATTTGAGGCTGGTTGTCCGATAATTTAAATTTTTTTCCTAAATTCAAAATTTATTATATTATATTAAAATTAATTCTACAACTCTATTCTCTTATGCTCCTTACACTAGCAGTCATATGTATAAAAATTTTATATTTGCTCTCTCGTGTTTCATCACACTTTTAGTCTTATGTCAATATCTACAAGCTTTATCATATGTATATCATATATCAAATTTTAATATAATGTTTTCATCTCACTATTCAAATATACATTTAGGTTGCTTATTATAAATATAAATATTTTTGAATATCTTAGAGAGAACCTCTCAAGCCCACTTGTATCCTGGTCCTACTTTATAAACTTTGTAAGCATTACTTGATAACTTTTGACTCCTATAGTACATGTTTTATAGTTAACGGGCAACTTGATAAATAAAAATAGATTAACTATTATAAATACAAGTAAATTGATAAATAAAAAAGACTCTGATAATTATACATATTATATTTTAAAAGAGATTAATGATTATAAACAAGCTCTTATTAAGGAATATATAGTTATATACTATGAATTTGTATGTTTAGGTCTATAAGAGCATTTTTAATGTTTTTTTATGACCTAAGTTTTTTATAATAAAGAGTTAATATAATTAAATAAAACTCTAATAAACACGTTTGGAGATGCTCTAACCACTGCAATTTAAATATTTAACTTTTAACAATGAATATTATTGTCAACAATTAAGCATGTTTTTGTAAATTAATTATCCACAATTCCATATTAACAAATTCCAATACTCCTTTTGGTAAATGATGGCTTAGTTGATTCTATTCTGCTGGAAATTAATAACTTAATTAAGTTTCAAATATAACGACTTAATTATATATATATATATTTAGTAATCAAAACGGGGCAACAACCCAAAGGAGAAAAACTAAACTGAACAAAGAAAAACTAAGCAGAAGTACTCTGTCTACTCCACCTAGTTCTAAGTAAATCCATGCTAAAAAATTGTTGAATTCCAATAGGTGGGAGGGCTATAACTTTGAGACCCAACTGTGAATCAATAGCCAAATTGGCCACGAAGTTTGCGACATAGTTAGCTTCTCTCTACATATTATCAATTTGAACAACCTAATCTCTGTCCATGAAGCTCATGATATCATCAATTAAGGCTTGATGAGGGCTAAAGTTATGGTTTCTGCTCTTGATGAGCAACACAGGCACCCTGCATCAACTTCAACAATCAGGTTCTTGTACCCAAAATTAGCATCACAGGCACCCTGCATCAACTTTAACAATCAGGTTCTTGTACCCAAAATTCCAAGCAACCTGCAATCCACTTCTAATACCCCCAAAGATTAGCTTCAAATGTAGAACAACATCCCAAATTCTGAGTATTACCCCCTAACCATCTGCCTTGACAATCCCTAAACGAACCCCCCACCCCTGTTGCTCCACTATTGCCTTTTGCAGCTCCATCCGAGTTGTGCTTAATCCAACCCATAGAAGGACAGTCCCAGCAGACCAGAATATCCCTAACTTGGCGATTGAAACACACATTACTTGCCTTGAAGGCGTCTTGAAATCCTCTAGCAACCTTCACTACCGCCCCAACATTAATTTGTATGAACTCCTTCAAAAACCAACATATTTTGCCATTTCCAAGCTAGCCTATAAGGAACCGCATAAAACAAAGGCCAACAAACTTCATAAACATAATTGTGATTGTTTTTTAAATTCAACAAAGCCTGTCTTTCAAACTAGCATTAAAAAACATTTGTTGCTCTCGAACATCAGTCAACCCTAGCCACAAGTTCCTCATTCCCACACAATCCCTCGTAGCATGAATAGAGCTTTCCCTATAATTTTTGCAACACGGGCAAGTATCATCATCAATAATTCTCCTTACCTTTCTCATGCCATTCGTGTAGAGGCGATTATTGGCGAGCAAACAAAGAAAGTTCCTGATGCGCTGAGGCCCTTTCCATTTCTAAATAACCTTCCGTATATTTTTTTTTTCTGATTGCCCATCAGCCCTTCTAACCAGCTCGTAAGAACTCTTAACTGAGAACTTTCCATTCGAATTCAGACCCCAGATACATCAATCAGAACCCCTTCCTTCAGAAGGAGGAATCAAACTCATCATTTTCATCAAAATAGGTTGATCAACTCTATTTTGAAGCCTATCCCAATCCCAGTCCCCATTTTTATTAACATAATCAGCAATATACCAATCCTTCTCTTCCAAAGGCACATTACAAGCTAACTAACCCGCAAGAGATCCCTTATTCCCAATCCACCAATCATCCCAAAATTAATTGACTTGCCATCCCATATCACCCATTTGATCCATTTCCTAAGGTTTTCCAAACATGAAAGATACTCCTCCATATCACCGAAACACCTTTTTTCTTTCCCCTTCTCACATTAAAACACCTATCACCAAGATACTTACCTTTGAGAACATTGATCCATAGGTCCTTATCATTTAACAACATCAACCATCCCAACTTCATAAAAAATGCTTCATTAAATGGAACCATAGGCTGACACATTTAATTCCAAGCCAGAAGATGAGGTTTTCTACTATTTTCCACCTCTCCCCAACATAAAGCTTCTTGTAATTCTTCTATCTCCTGAAAAGTTGAGACTGGATCTTAGTGGACTGCATCACAAACGAAGGAATAGTGTTTAGAACTGATTGAGAAAGGGTAACTCGCGCAACCAGGGAAAGATTAGCCACTTCCCATCCATTCAGTTTATTTTTAATTCTATCCACTAGAAAGCTGTATGTTTTCGTGGTAATGCGCTCATGAATAATAGGCATTCCCAAATATCTGCCCATGTTGCCCGTTAAGCCATACCCAGAATCATCACTAATGCTCCTAGCAAGCCTACTTGAAACCTTTTTGGAGCATAAAAAGTTTGGTCTTTGCAGCACTTACCCTTTGACCCGAACTTATGCAAAAACATTCAATAACCTCTTTAAGCACCTGCACTTGATCCATACTCGCCTCAGCAAACAATAACAACTCATCAGAAAAAAAAGATGTGTTAACGGGGGGACACCTTTTAGCTAATTTAATTGGCTTCCATTTTCCCTCACTCACCACATTCTCAATTCCATGGCCCAGTCTTTTAATACATAGCACAAAAAGGTAGGGGGAAAGAGGGTCTCCCTGTCTAATTCTCCTACTAGGCTTAAAAACTTCATTTTTAACTCCATTTCAAAGCAGAGACATTTGCACTAATGGAACACAACCCATAATAACATCAATTAAGCTGTTAGGGACACCCACCTCAATTAAAGTCTCCTTGATAAAAGCCCAACTTAGCCTTTCATACGCCTTCTCAAGATCAACCTTCAAATCCATAAAACCCATATTCCCTTTCCGCAGCCTCATGGAGTGAATGTCCTCTTGGGCTATAATAATATTATTTGTAATTTTTCTTCTTTGAATAAAGCGGCAATGGTTTATACATACTTTAGAAAGTTGTTATTTGGAAATCTAACTGTATTTACATTCTTAATTATTATTGTGGATGCTGTGAAGTCGAAAGTTTATTAATTAGTCTTTCTATTTTTATGGCGAAAAATAAAAAATTTCGAATTTAAATTTTTATTTATTAAATATTTATAAAATTATTAGGTAGAATGGTATAAAAAAAGAAGAACAACAAGAAAATGAATATTCTTTACATATATAATGATATTAAAAAGAAGAAGAAGAAGAAGAAGAATAATGAATATTATTTACATATAGATAACATCGAAAAATTAATTATGGATGGATTGAGAATTAATTATGACAATTGAAGTTCTAAGATAAATATCATATGAGATTAAAGAAAAATAGACATATTAGGAAAAAAAATAAACAAATAAATTACAATGTTAATTATAAGAGTAACTAATATACAAGCACATAGACATATATTTATAATATTTCTTCATTAAATTTTAGGAGATATATATCAATTTAGGATCTAAATTTTGGCCAAATGCTCAATTTAAATCTCATAAATTAAACTAATCCAATTACCTTCATTCTTCATTTATGGTCTAATGAAGGACTTACAGTGACTGTGATTAACAGAACCGTTTATCCAATTAATATAGTTCATATAATAGGTCTCATTTTATATTTTTAAACAATAAAAATTTTAAAATTTTAAAATAAAAAAGGAAGAATATGTTACCTAGATAAGATTTCATCAAACAAGAAAAAAAATTAAGAAGTTTAACAAAATCAAGGATTCCAATTAAACAAAACCAAGGATTCCATAACTTGAATCAATTTTAACAAATAATAAGAGCCAATTCCATCAATCCAATCCAAGAAGCACAAAGACCCTTCATTGCTTAGAAAGTTTCAAGAAAATAAAAACCATGAAAAGAAGCAATATGAGTCAAATCCATTACAAGGAAGCAAACAAAAATTACGGTAAAGAAAATGATATTTAAGAATTATTCTCTCCACAATCAACAAAAGAGTCGCCCATATGTTACATCACAATCTAGGAATTATGACTGTTTTAAAGCATGGGTAAGTTTCATACTACCAACCACCTATAGAACCATGCTATAATAAAAATATTAATATAATTTGGATCAAATCCTAAGATGATAACCTCATGGAATAACTTATTATAATCATGATTATCATCCATAGAAGATTTATATCATCATACTACTATACTCCACATTCAAAAAGATATACAACATTAGTGTCTATGTGATAATATATAATACTTCCAAACCAAAATATTAAAAATTTATTAAGACAACCATGGAGCCACTAGACTATATAAACTCCAAAAATCAAAGAATAAATGAATATCAGTAGTTCCTCATTGAAAAATAAATTACTAGGAACTCAAGCTATTTACTATCTGTTACATGAAAGACATGAAAAAACTATGGGTGAGTATAACTCAGTGAGTTAAAATCATACTATCATATCTTTATAAACTTGGGAATTAAGGACGATTTCAAATACAAGAATGAGGTTACATATATTAGATGATTTTTATCATTAGAAGTAACATGAGATAATAGTTATTTAACCTCATCATATGGGTGACATTCATAATAACAAGGTATCCATATTAGAAAGAGTCGTCAGAAATCATAATAATAACATCATAATATGAAAAAGATCAGAGGCCTAATAATATGTTTCATTAATTGACACAAGACTAATCATGTTTTATGCCTAGAGCTTGAAACCCCTAGGAAGATTTGGATAATATACCTTATTTACGAGTTATCATGTGCATATAGTCTAATCATTTCTCATCAGACAGGGGTTTATGTATTTATTCATACAAAGAATAATTTCTTAAAGTAAAGAAAATAAATATTATAATGGTTTAGCTTGTTGTATCATAATCAACACGAACATGAATACGTATGGTTTATACAAGAGAATGTTTAATAATCATATGACACTGGATTGAATGATTTCATTGAATAAGGATCATGCATAGTAGTATATTTTTTACTCATATTGACAGAATAATTAGGAGATTCTTCCCAATCAACAATTAGAAAGGTGGTCTAACATTACCGTCTCCTCTTTAATGAGCTATAACAGATTAAAATTATAAATCATATCAATTCAATCCATTCAAGAATATAATACAACTTAACTCTCATACTTACACTTAGTCTCCCTAAAACTCATACCCTATAATGAGATTCAATTATCCTAACTCTAATCATGTTTATGAGTTTAATCTAGCATGTTTACATGAAAACTCATAGCAATCCATAAAAATGCCTAACTAACTTCCATAAGCATGAGTATCACTTACCTTAAAGTCAACATATAATCATAACACATTATTAGATACCTAAACATAGTCGATATTCATTATAACACATTGCATGATTTAACTTAAACAATAAAAGTCATCTTTATCTCTTTATAGTTACAAGTTATAGTTTACCAATCCATGAAGATTTCAGTTGAATCCTTATGATTTTATGCTTCTTAAAGTCAATATAGATAATTCATAACTCCAGTTTAATTATTTGATGAAGAATTATAGAAAGTAGAGAAGAATTTACTATTCACCTTAAATATTATTAATGTTCTTACCTTCCTAACAATTATTAATATAAGCAATTAATACTCCCAAATAGCCGCCCAAAACTCATAAATGACTCTCATAAAGATACACTAACTTTAATCATGCTCATAAGTTAGGGTAGAGAGATTCCCTTATATCTTTTAACTTGGAACTTCAAGTTTTTAAGAGGTGTTGAGTGGTTCCTTTTATGATCCCCTTCAATAATTAAGAGTTTCCTAATGATTTGTAGTGTGGACAAATGGGGTAGTGTGATTTAGGGTTTTAAGATTCAAAATGAAGAGAAAAGAAAGGAGATAATTAAGTGGCAACTGAAAAGAAATTAAGTATCCTTATATATGTCTCGATAGATAATGGACATTATTTTGTGAGTAATACTTGTTATAGTTTTATAAAATTAGGATAATTTCAGACAAAGAGAAAGTTCATGTTTGTTATTATATGGGTAGTGCTCCTTATTATTTCTATATGGGTGTTCTAAATAAGTAACGCTCGTTAGGTTAAAATTTAAATTTTAGGATTTCAGAGAGAATAAAAATTCACGAGTGTTATTGAAGTTTCATGCCCATTACTATCAAAGAAATTCCTTTCCTAAGGGATTTATCGCCAAGGTCATATTTATTTAACTCCCAAATCAAAACTAAGTCTTCAAACACAAAATACCATGCTTCTAAAGTTCATTTCAAGTCTATATGTCTTCCTCACAACTCCATCGGTCGTCTTCTCCATTACTGATGAGTCCGATCTGTGGATTTATATCTTGTAACACCCACGACAAAGGGCCAACTTGATCGGAGCAGTGGCCATGCTAGACGGCAAATAATGGTGCGAGTCCAATATTAGGGCTGGTGTGACTTAGTGTTGCTCAATCAAATGCCACAGATGGCTCGCAATGGATGAGCTTGGGGAGAACGACAGTGCATATCGAAGACTACATTCCTTTTGGATTTTCCATTCAAGAAGCTCATGGCAAGCTTCATTTGTAAATGCCTCTCTAATATTTCCTGTTCAACTTCCTATTTTCCCCAGATTTCTAGCCTACCAAACATACCTTCTATGTTTATTAAGCTTTTATCTTTTTTTTTTTTTTTTATAAATTTTTTAGGCGTGATTTGCTTGACATGTCACCGACCTTAACAGAGGCTATTGGTGCCATTGTTGATGTGAGTGACTTGTGCATTTATTTTCAATATTTTATATGTGGAAATTTTGTTTGGTCCTTGAGAAAAGGTTGATATTAGAGGATAACAAAATCATTCTAGCTCAACTAATGTAATTTTCTGGAGTTAAATGGTCATTCGTGAATAAATTTCTGAATGGTGGAATAGCAAAAGAATTAGGAATAGAAATGAAACCTTGGGTTTTCAATTATCTCCTTTTTTTTTATTTTTATTTTCAATATTTTTCTAATTATTTAAAAATTTGATTGAGTTTAATTTTAATTTTTTATTATTTAAAAAATATAAAGTGGGAACAATATCTAATATTGAAGGTCTCATATAAGCTCTGTTCTTATGTGATCTCATAAGTCTTATATTACATAATAAAATTATTATCCATATTTAACTTTAATTTGAAACAATAATTTAAAAAAAAAATGAAAATAATGAATAGATGATATTGCAAAATTCTCTATTCAAAAAATTACTTTACACACTACTAATATGAAAAGATTAATTACATTTGATTATTATTTTTTAGTTTTTAAGTTACCATTGTCCTAAACTTTATTAAAAGTTAAATAATAATATTTATTCGATTGTTATTAGGTATTAAATGTTTATATTATTTTATTAGAGTTTGAACTTAAATTATATTTTAGTTTAATTTTTGACATTTTATTATTTTAAAAAATTATAAAATGATAAAATTATTTTTTTTTCAATTATAGACTATATACTTTTTCTTAAAAAAAAAAATAGACTAAATACTAATAAAAAAATATCACTTTTTTTATTAATATAAAAATAAATATGAGAAAGAATCAATTTATTTAATTATCAATATATTTCAAATTTACAAAGATTATTAAATAGCGCATGTAGTTCCCCATTTATTTTCATTACTAATATTTTTCATCTTTGTAGGCAAATCCCTATCCAAATTTATCAGTGACAGTTTGATGTGAAAAGTGTTTGCTTCAAATTTTTGGACCGCTTAAATAAGAAGAAACAGAAGCAGAAATCCAAGTAATTTATGGGTCAGTTGGATCGGGAGCCTGTTTGACCTTCTGAGAGCAATTTAATTTAGGCTTTTATCGGCTATAATCTAATGGAAAACGACCCAACGAATCAAACTTATTGCTAAAGCAATGATCGACAGTTTTTGTAGGCCAAATTTCAACATTTAGGTCTCCATTTTGATAATTTTATATTTTTATCTATTTTTGACAGTTTTTATTTTCTTATTTAATTTAGGTAGAAAAATCTATTAGTACGTTTCTTTTAAGACAGTTATTATGTAATAATTTTATTTTCATTATGATGTAGATTTGGTAATTTATTTTTTTTTCGGAATAAATTACTAAATTAGCCTTCTAGGATTTTCTTAAGCATATTCTCTATAAATAGCTTGTAAAACTCTAGAGTTTGACAGCTTTTTATTAATAAAATATTCAGTTCTTTATTTCTAAATTTCACACTCTTATTTGAATGCTTATACACTGCGTCACAGTTTAAACAATATCCCTTGCTTGGAGGAAACGATAAACACTTCTAACAGTGTAGCTACCCCTTGAATCTTGTAACCATTGCCACCCATCATCTACACTCCTTATACTAAGAGGAATTAAAGCAATTAATCCCCCTGTCCCTGTCATTAAAAACATCATTAAATAGATCCCAATTCCATTCTCCTTCTCCTAGTTCAATCAAATTAGCTACCAAACCAATTTGGCTATAATCCTCAAGAACACTAGTTAGATAGGAATTGTCAATATATGGAAGTCATGGATTAGAACAGATAAAAATGCTCCTGCCATTATCCACTCTCCAAATTGAGCCTACTTTAACAATTAATTTAATATGTTTAATAAAGTAAAAAAATCGGTGATTATTAACTCTTAGCCATCTCAATATTGTTGATTTTAAAATTTTTACTTTTGAAAATTTTCATATCAGTTGATAATTAATATTATATTTTTATTACACAACTTTTATCATATTATCCCTATAAAAATTTTTATTAATAAAATTATTTTTTTATATAATATCTTTATTTAGAATTATTTAACAATAGTAATTAATTATTTAATATTATTTATAATATTTAATATAATTATTATATTCACATTTAAAAATTATTTATATATTTAAGAAATTAAGTATAATATTTTTATTTACCAAGTCTTCCTGCCACACTGTAGTAATCAAATATTTCTCCCTAATTTCGTTGCCAAATTGTCATCGAAAATACATCGTTATTGTTTTTCTACATTTTATTTCATATTTTCAATAAATCCGTCATTTTCATTAGCTACTCTGTTGCTAAACAGCAACAAATTTTATTTCGTTGCTAAAAATGTGTTGCTATTTCACACTTTTCTTGTAGTGAAACCAAAAGTTTTCTTAAAAATTTTGGCAACCGAAACCGAATTGAAATAAATAACTGGAGATCCATAATGAATCAAACTGAAAAAAAAATTCAGAATTATATATATATATAAGAAAATTCAAAATTATAAGCACAATGATAAAAAAATAGAAAAATAACACAAACAATTTTTACACGATTCAGTCTCTCAATAAATTTAAGTATATGGTATCTCAAAAAGATAATACACTATACTATAATCACATATTACAAATTTTGAATGGACTATGCTATAATCAGATATTACAAATTTTGAATGGATAAAATTGCAAATACTCTCACAATATTATCACAAAGATATTTTATCCATGTAATTTGTTATTACTATAATTCTACTATAACATTGGGCTAAATCCTCTTCATTTAACTATTAGACAAGAGCCAATTGCATACTTGTTCAAAAGTCAAAAAATCCTTATTATAATACTCATATTTATAATGTTACTTGCTAATCTTAATTCAATAAAATTTTCATCCAAATAGGAATAACATTGAAATAAGAATTCTACTCTACAAAGAAAATAATCATCTATCCAATTGACACAAAATAGAAAAAATGTTTCATTCGAAATTCCACTAAGAAATTGAGTCATAATTCTAACAATCTCCACCTTAACTCAAAAACTATTAATCATGCAATCTTATAATTTGCAACAATCCCAACAATTTTCATCTTGTCTCAAAATCTTTTAATCTTGCAATCTTCAGAATCTTCAATCATCATTCATATTAGAGATTCACCTTAATGAAAAATCATTATCATTGTAATTCAAGCTAATTACATCGGTTGAAAAATCATCGTGATCATCTTCTTTATTATTATCATTAATTTTCAGCTTGCATTTCATATTCTCTTGCATCTTCTTTAAAAAATTTATGTCACACTCCTTACTCTACTGTCCTGATAGGCAGTGTGATAATAAATAATGTTTCCTATAGCTATACGATTACTAGAAAACTGATAATAATACTTGAAATATCTAAAACGATTATAACATATTTATAGTTGTATTATACTATTACACAAAGGGATAAATCTAGGATTATACAAACTATAGTTGTCCAAAATAATATATACAACCCAGCTAGCTAACCAAAAATAAAAAGAGAGATTATTGGCTCGACCTTTACTATATGTTGAACAACTGAGAGGACACCACTAACTCTGTGCTGGATATCTACTGAGAATGATCTGAAAAATATTAATATAGGAGAGGTGAACAAACCACAATGCTCAGTGAGTGGTAAATATATAATAAAGGGGAACATAATACTATTTTCTGCATATAATTTACACAAAATATCTAGAAAATATCATCATTCTGAAAATGAATTGCATAGAAAATCATCTAGCACAAGAAATAAATAATGAAATAATTCTCTGTAAAACATACACTTAACACATATAAACAATTTGTAGATAGATAAACTGGCATCTTGGGCGCATGATGACATCTGGCAGTATCAAGAGCAAATTGGTCATACACATGTGCAGAGCTACCCTCAAAGGGTGACCACCTGATATACGTCCCAAAAATTATATGTATATCAAGTGATATCCCAAAGACAGTATATGATATCTGAGAGTTGTCCTCGTCAAGATAATTTTAATCCGTCAATTATTCTGAAATATCCGTCATCTAGGTATATCTATCAGACATATTCATATATGAGTGTATTAAAAAAAATATTTGTACTTAATTTTGCAATCAAATTCTTCTTTATAAATCAAACACCAAACATACCAATATATGTTCCCAACTTTAATATATAAAATATCATATTTCTAAAATTTCGATTCAAATCAATTTTTATTCGGAAATCCATTTCTCAAAACATATAGCATATATTAGTAAAATCAATATTATAAATTCACCACTCACCCAGCAAAATAATAGAAAACCTATCAGACTATAGCACCTCATTACTCCGAACTGGTCACTGAGTTAACTCCTATAAATAAATAAAAATTAATATTGGAATATGAAAATAAATTCTAAAATGTCATGATGCATGAATTATGCTGACTCTAAAATATCTAGCCTAATTTCTCACGAAAATTCGACAGAATTTCCTCTTAAAAACTGTCAGTCCCAAAAATCAACTTGCTCAAATAATCACAATAACAGTCTATAATGCAATATTAAATACCAATTATAACTTATAATGTTATTTTATATCTAATTAAATAAAATATACGAAATATGATCAAGATTTCAATTGTCAATAATTAATATTTTGGGTATCCAAATAAAATTCTAAAAGTGTTTACGGATTCTTTATACTGCAGGGAACATTTTGATATAAATATTACTAATTAAAACTAACTAATTAATGTTATTTTATATCTAATTAAATAAAATATACGAAATATGATCAAGATTTCAATTGTCAATAATTAATATTTTGGGTATCCAAATAAAAATCTAAAAGTGTTTATGGATTCTTTATACTGCAGGGAACATTTTGATATAAATATTACTAATTAAAACTAACTAATTGAGAAAATTCTAAATTTAGCCTAAACCTTAAATTTCAAAATTAATTGGTTAAAACTAAAAATTAACCAAACTAAATATTAAATTCATGCTCTAAATATCAAAAACTATTAGTTATCTGAGTTAAACGATTGAAAAATAAAGACTTGACATTCATTCGTAAAACAGAGAAAGGAAATAAAAAAGAAATATTTTCTGATAAGAAAAGCATATATATATATATATATATATATATATATATATAAACAGCAAACGCTGAGAAATAATATATATATATTTTTTAGAGGTTTAGCGGTGGTAAGCTGTCACATTTTAAGTCTTCTTTCTCACTTTGATCTTTTTCTTTTTCCTTACTTTGATTTCTCCATCATTGCTCATGATTAGTACATGACTTTGAATTGAGATAGTTTCGCCCTTCATCATCCTCTCCATCAACCAAAAAAAAAAAAATCTCAACTTCAATATATTTTTTTTCCTAAAAATAACTTTTGAATCTCAGAACAAGAACTAATAGCTTTGATATCATTTGTTAGAGAAAATTCAAAATTATAAACACAAGATAAGAAAAGAGAAAACAACACAAATAATTTTTATGTGGTTCGGTCTCTCAATAAACCTATGTCCATAGTCCTGACACATATTATAATTTTTAAATAAACAAAATTGCAAATCCTCTCAAAATATTATCACAAAAGTACTCTACACATGCACTCTGTGACTATTATAAATTTACCATAACATTGGGCAAAATCATCTTCAATCAACTATTGGGCAAAAGCCAATTATATATTTAGGTAAAAGCCAAAAAATTCCTCCTATAATACTTCTATTTATAATGTTACCCGCTCTTAACGTTAATTCAATAAGAATTCTCATCCAAATAGGAGTAATATATATATATATAAAGTTAATTACTATTTCTCCTCTGTAAAATGACTCATTATACTAATTTCCCTTTAACTTTTTAAAAATATACTAACTCATTACACTAACTTTCCTTTAACTTTTCAAAAATACACTAACTCCTTACAAATTATATATATATAAAGTTAATTATTATTTCTCCCCTATAAAATGACTCATTATACTAACTTTTCTCTAATTTTTCAAAAATACACTAACTCCTTCTTACAAATTCTTCATTATACTACTAGACTATTCCATTCAAATTTTTTCCTATATTTCGTTAGTCAACTCTAAAATAGTCAATAAGAACAGTAAAAAAAAAATAGAAATACTCTTACCCTTTATTTTTATTTAATTAAATTATATTTTTGTTTAATATTTTTTAGGGTTAAAAAATTCATTTTCATATATTTTTTATAAATTTAAAAATAAAAAATAGATAAAAATATTTTTTAAAAAATATTTTTTATTTTAAAAAATAATTTAAGAAGAAATTAAAATATTTCTTATTAAATTTTTTAATACAAATAAAAAATTCATTTTCATATTTTTGACAAATTTAAAAATAATATTTTTTTTATTTTAAAAAATAAAATAAAAAATATTTTTTATTGTCACTGTTCAATAAAATAAATAAGAACGTTTCTATTTTTTTACTGTTCTTGTTTATCATTTTAGCGTTAACTAATAAAATATAAGAGAAAAATTAAACGAAAATATCTAGTAATATAATGGAATATTCGTAAATGGAGATTTAATATATTTTTAAAAAGTAAGAAAAAATTAATGTAATAAATTATTTTATTAAGAAAATCATAATTAATCATACATATATATATATATATATATATATATATATATATATATATATTAGTTGTAGTACTTTCATTTTGATTCAGTTAATTTAATTGATATAATGTTTGGTTCGAATATATATTAAAAAGTAATACTTGTTTAAATTAAAATTTTTAATATAATTCGATATGATTCACGTTGAGAATTTTAAAAAATTTATAATACAGTTCTATATAGATATATATATATTTTTAATTGAGTTGGATATTCTTAAATACCGCCGTGCTCTACCCTAACTGTGACACCAGTTAGAGATCATTATATTATATACTACACGTAATATTTCAATAACAATAATAGTAATAAAAAATAATGCTGTCACATATGTTAGGCCTAGTGCTGACATGTACACCACCATTACAACACGATTCTAATAATATTGTAATTCTTTGCTTACGTGTCATATCACACGTGGACACATGTTCGTCAATGATTTGCTGTGTTTCTTGATAGTCAAACTTCACAGGCGCCAAACGTACAATTCACACCGTCCTCCTCAACGGCAGTTAGGCACCCACACAAACAACTTGAAAATAAATAAATAAATTTTTTTTTATATTTTAAATTTTTTTGCTTCTTATATCCTTGTATATATATATATATATATATATAATGAACATGCCAAAACCTGTTCATCCTCCCAAGATGTGGTGCAAAGCAGTGCATTTCCTGAAAAAAAAATTTCTTTAATATTTTCTTGAATATTAGTTTCGAGAAACCAAGAAATCATTAAGAAATTAATGGGTTCTTGTAAATTTTCCATGTTTAATTTTCTTTGTTTGATCATCATAGTGTTCTTGGAATTCATCCAAAAAAGTGTTCAAATAATACCAAATGTTAAAGAAAAAGAAATAGAAAGAATTTCTTTGCTTTCTTTCAAGTCTCGCATTGAATCAGATCCTGAAGGAGTTCTTGAAAATTGGAACTCTTCAAATCTTGATTATTGCAATTGGTCAAGAATTAAATGCGACAATGTGAGTAATCAAATAGTAAAGCTTGATCTTAGTGGCTTTTCACTTAGAGGAACAATTTCTCCATCTTTAGCTAATCTTTCTTCTTTAAAGATTCTTGACTTGTCAAGAAATTTCTTTCATGGCAAAATTCCATCAGAATTAGGCTACCTTTCTCACTTGGAACAACTCAGTTTATCTTGGAATCTTCTTCATGGAGAAATCCCTTCTCAATTAGGTTCTCTTACCCAATTGATTTATCTTGATTTATTAAGTAATGATTTTGTTGGTGAAATTCCTTTACCAATTTTTTGTAATGAGTCCTCTTCTTTAGAGTATATGGACCTTTCTAACAATTCTTTAAGCGGTGAAATCCCTTATAAAAAAGGATGTGAGCTTAAAGAATTGAGGTTTCTTTTGCTTTGGTCAAATAAATTAGTGGGTCATGTTCCTGTAGCTCTTTCCAATTCTTCAAAGCTTCGATGGTTTGATTTAGAGTCAAATATGTTAAGTGGGGAATTACCATCAGAAATTGTTCATAAAATGCCACTACTGCAATTTCTCTATTTGTCGTATAATGACTTTGTGAGCGATGACCATAACACCAATCTTGAACCTTTTTTTAGTTCTTTAGTAAATTCTTCTAACTTTCAAGAACTGGAATTAGCAGGAAATAATCTTGGTGGAAAGATACCTTCTATTATTGGTGATCTCTCTGCTCTTGTACAAATTCATTTAGATGACAATCTTCTTTATGGTACAATTCCCCCTCAAATTTCAAATCTTGTCAATCTCACTCTTTTAAATTTATCTAGTAACCTTTTGAATGGCACTATTCCACGAGAACTATGTCGTTTAGGAAAGCTAGAAAGAGTTTATTTGTCAAATAATTCACTTTTTGGTGAAATTCCTGAAGCTCTTGGTGACATTTCCCATCTGGGTCTTCTTGATTTATCGAAAAACAAACTTTCAGGTTCAATTCCTGATAGTTTCGCTAATCTTTCACAGTTACGAAGGCTCTTGCTTTATGAGAATCACCTTTCAGGAACCATTCCCCCAAGTCTAGGAAAATGCATCAATTTGGAAATCTTAGACCTTTCTCACAATCAAATTTCGGGAGAAATTCCTAGTGAAGTTGCAGCACTTGGGAGTTTAAAATTGTACTTGAATTTCTCTAGTAATTATTTACGAGGTCCTTTACCATTAGAGCTAAGTAAAATGGATATGGTCTTAGCAATTGATTTATCTTCAAACAATCTTTCTGAGACTATCCCTCCACAACTTGGAAGTTGCATTGCATTAGAGTACCTTAACCTTTCAGGGAATGTGTTAGAAGGTCCTCTGCCTTATTCAATAGGGCAGTTGCCTTATCTTAAGCAACTTGATGTCTCTTTAAATCAATTGAGTGGTGAAATACCAGAATCTTTAGAAGCATCTCCAACTCTCAAACATTTGAACTTTTCTTTCAACAAGTTCAGCGGGAATGTTTCGAACAACGGTGCATTTTCTTTGCTGACAATCGATTCTTTCTTAGGCAATAAAGGCCTTTGTGGGACAATAAAAGGGATGAAAAAGTGTAGAAAGAAGCATACTTTTCACGCCTTTATTTTGCCTATCCTCCTACCATTGTTTGCCACTCCTTTCTTGTGTATGTTCTTAGTACTAAGATCAAAATTCAAAAGGCAATTGGAAATTTTCAATCAAGAAGACTTGGAAGATGAGGAGAAAGAGCTTAAATATCCGCGAATCTCATACCAACAACTCATTGAAGCTACTGGTGGTTTCAGTTCTTCAAGCCTAATCGGTTCAGGTCGATTCGGTCAGGTCTATAAAGGAGTTCTTAAGGACAATCAAAGAATAGCTGTCAAAGTATTAGATTCAAAAACAACTTGGGGGGAAATTTCAGGAAGCTTTAAAAGAGAATGCCAAGTGTTAAAGAGGGCAAGGCATAGAAATTTGATAAAGATAATCACAACATGCAGCAAACCAGACTTTAAAGCTCTTGTTCTTCCTCTAATGGCAAATGGGAGCTTGGAAAGGTATTTATATCCAAGCCAAGTATTTTCATCAAACCCTGGCTTAGATTTGATTCAGTTGGTAAGCATATGCTGTGATGTTGCTGAAGGAGTAGCTTATTTGCACCATCATTCTCCGGTTAGAGTAGTGCATTGTGATCTAAAACCGAGCAATATTCTTCTTGATGATAACATGACTGCTTTAGTAACCGATTTCGGAATTGCAAGATTGGTTAAAGGCATTGATGATGATCTGAATAGTACTTCAAAAAATAATAACAATGATTCAGTGTCCTTTAGCTCAACTGATGGATTGTTGTGCGGATCAGTTGGTTATATAGCTCCTGGTAATTATATTAATTAACGTGTGTTTTTTAATTATATATATTTTTAATAACCACTCATTGTTTCTATTGTATACTTTGCTTGTCTTTACAGAGTATGGCATGGGAAAACGAGCTTCGACACAAGGTGATGTTTACAGTTATGGAGTTCTACTACTAGAAATTATAGTAGGAAAGCGTCCGACAGATGTTCTTTTCCATGAAGGTTCAAGCTTACATGAATGGGTAAAGAGTCATTACCCTCGAAAGCTTGAAACAATTGTTGAACAAGTAATGGTTAAACGGTGTTCTCAAATATCTTCCATGCCTTCAGCTTTCCATATAAATAACAATAAAATATGGAGTGATGTTATTGTGGAATTGATTGAGCTTGGTCTTATGTGTACACAATACAATCCTTCAACAAGACCAACAATGTTAGATGTTGCCCATGAAATGGGTAGGCTAAAGCAGTTTTTTTCTAACCCTCCATCTTGGCTTAGTGATCAAGAAGTACCTCTTAATTAAGGTTTATGCTTCATGATTAATTTATGCCATGAAAATGGAAATAACTTGTAACCATTCTGATCATTATATTTATTTTTTTTCATTGGTTTCTAGTGCTTTTTGTTTTATTTTGTTTTTTTTTATTAATTAGATTCGATATTCAGTTCAAACTCATTATGATTTCACAGTCTTAAAGATAATTATAATTTTACTGAAACGGCTAATTAGCCTAGCTAATACTTTCAATGTATGAGAATAATTATTGTGATAATTTTATATGTATCACTTGTCTTTTATCTTTATTCCTCTGGGAAAATCTTTTCCATGGATATGTATTTGGTCCAATAAGTTTCTGTAGTTGGAGAAACATTCATATATTATATTAATTTACATTTTTAATCTCAACCAAACAAACCTAGCTAGGCTTCACAGTTGGTTAATAATTTAATAGATTTTTACAAGATTGTGAACTATGAATCATAATTCAACTATAAAACAATATATACATTGATCTTATTAGGCCTATTCTTGTAATCTATTAATTAATTAGTCTATTTCTATCTTTAAAAATATCAGCATTATTTTGTTTGTGGTAAACAGCACAGTGATTACTAATAATAATTTTAAAAAAAAAATCACCAAAGTCCCTTTTAGCCTACCTTTAGATAGGGAATTGCTTAAATAATTAGTAAGTGTTAGGTGATAATCATCTAATTTTATCACTTAATTAATTGATGATACAAAGCACTTGAATTAATACCTTTTTAGCACTTACATTAGAATAATATATATATGTATATAATTAAGGAAAAAATCCTAAGGATTAGGGGGTTAAAATAATTATTGACAAAAAAAATTTCAAATTTTTAAGATTAATATAAAAAATTTTAAATTTTTAGTATCATTGTAAAATATTTATTTATTTATAAATATAATAGTATATTGATAACAAATAAAATTTTAAAATTTAAGGTTATTTATATATATTTTAAGAAAAAAATTATAAAATATACATATAATAGATAAAATTTTAAAAATTTAAAGAGGTCAAATACATATATTTTAAAAAATATGTAATTTAAAATGAAAATTTTAAAAAATTTGAAGGATCAATATGATATATTTTTAAAAATAAATAAATATAAAAATTAATTTTAAAAATTTGAGAAAGTTAATATAATATTTTAAAACTTTGAGGGAGTGAATATATCATATTTTAGAAATATATTAAAAATTATATATATAATAACTAAATTTGAAAGATTTTAGAGATGGATGCACCCCCAAACCTCCTCATCGGACCGTCCCTGACCATAATACTTTCTTTAGCAGGTCAAATTGTCCCTAGAAAAAAAAAATCATAATTATAAACAAATAAATTCAGAGTTTGACCTTTAAGAGTAAGCTTAGGAGGCCATTGGTTGCTTTTGAACATACACACCTGAGACTATAGAGAGGATTGATTAAATTTCTTGGCAATGCACTATGCATATTAGGTTATTTCCTGGATAACTAATTAATATAGTGCTTGCTTGCTTGGAAAATCACATTCTATCTGATAATTATTATAATTAATCTTGAGGTTTATTTTTATTTTTTATATTATTTGTAGACATCTTTATTAATTTTCAAGTACATTTTTAATATATACTTTTGATATTTTTTTAAGCACTGAAAAAAAAAAATTTAATTTATTCAGTCGATTTAGTATGGTGTTATCCGGTTCAATTCTAAAATTTAATTTATTATTTAAATTATATATATATTTAATTTATTAAAATATTTAATTAATACTTAGTAATATGTAGAGAATAATAAAAAAAAAATAAAAAAAGAGAGAGAAGGATGATGTGTTATTCTTATCCTTAAATTATTATTATTCACTTTCACTATATAATGTCTTTTTTTTTTTTTAATGTAAAAAGAAAAAAGAAAAGGAGGATTTTTAAGATGCAATCATCACCAATTTTTTAGCTAATAATCCAAATTTAACTCTTTAATTTTATAAGAAAAAACATTCATGATTTCAAAAAATCTCTAATAATTTAGCTAACATTACTCTCATATCAATGTTTTTATAATTATTCTTTTTTTTTTTATTAATTGTTCTAGTTTGAAAATTTACTTGTAATTCTACCTTAAAACTAATAAAATAATAATAATAATAACAATAATTTCATATTAATTAAAAATAAATGACATAATTATTTAGAATTTAAATTTAAATAACATATTAATGCAATAAATGACTTTTGCACTGAGTAAATCATCCATTTCCAAATAGCTCTCCCCAGTTGGTGACTTTTAAGTATCTATCACACTCATACACCTACCATTACCCATTACCCATTACCCATTTTTTTTTTTTAATCTTATTTTCTCCTGTCCTTTTGGTTATTATTATTGAATGAAAATCAAGGAAAAGTATGTAGGCGTGCAAAATTTCTTTATAGCATGACCTTAGTGAACCAATGAATGTTCTTTCTCATTACCAACATATATAACTGTTATAGACATTGATTAATACCTGTAACACAAACCAATAAATACATTATGGTCGTTCTTACTTTATCTTTCTGTAATATATGAATAAAATTATGTGTTCATCATAAGCACTCGCAGCCAAACAAAGTATACCAAACGTATGTCTTTTAACTGGATAATAGATTTAAGTATCGTTTAATGTAGGTTCAGAAAGTTTATTTTTTTTTATAAGTAACAAAATTAACTTGTTTGATTTATATAATGAACTGCACTTCTCGGAAGTATGAACCTCAACTTCTCATGTTGTACAATAGATAACTCACTTAGGAAGAGCAATTAAGTTGAACTTCCCAAGTGAAGGAAAGTTAGAGAAAGATAAAAGGCAAAATTATCATTAATGCAATAGTAAGGGTATCACTGATAACAAAAATTAATATTTTCTAGCAATTTACAAATGAAACTGTCATAGTTAAAAAATCTTACCTTGAAATAAAACAAAATGGTATAAAGGTTTAATATAACATATTAGGTCTCACCGATTATTAACTTAGGTTTTTGGATTGGATTTAAATTTTCTCATATAATATTAGAACTAATATTTCACCCTAACCTTTTTATGCTCTTTCTTATTTTATTATGCTTATAGTCGTGTATCAATAAAACTTAACACATGTGTGAATTTGGATCTGTTTGACTCTCAATTTATTTTGTGTTTGAATTAAAAGATTTCACATATAAATATTAAAAATAGTATCAAAACATATGATCTTATTGTCCATTAGTTTAGAATGCTAGTTAAGAGTTTAAGATGTGTCAAAAGGAAATGTTAGAGTTAAAAAATTCCATATAAAAATATAAAAAATAATACAGTAAAATCTCTATAAATTAATAATATTAGAATTAGTAAATTATATTAATTAATTGATAAATTAATAATTTATTAATTTAAAAGGATATTTATAATTTAAAAAATAATATTTATTCAACTAAAAAATTATTATATTTTACTAATTTTGTAATCAATTCAATATGAGTTAAATAAATTAAATAAAAAATATGTAATAAATTGAATATTAATTAATTAAAATAGAAAAATATGTTATCAATTAGATATAAATTAAATAAATTGAAAAGAAAAATATGTATAAATTGAATATAAATTAAATGAAAGAAAAAAAAATATATGAGTATAATTGTTTAAATTTAAAATAATTTTTATATAAATTATTTTAAAATATCTATTATATATTTTATAATTATTGTTTAGGTTTAAAGTAGTTTTTATATAAATCATTTTAAAAATTCTTTTATATATTTTATAATTATAATAATTTTTCATCTAAAAATTTTCAAAAATTAATTATGACAAATGAGATGTGTAAAATCTTATCATGTATGCACTAAAAAAAAATTATAGTAATGAATTTCTTGCAAATTTCACTTGAAAGCTAGTCAATGTATAATATTAAATATACTAAAGCGAAATTAGAGATGAAAATGAATTTAAAACATCGATAACACTTTATAAGTTTTTATTACAATACGAGAGTTTAATTTCAAAAATTTTAGATATAATAAAAAAAATTAGAAATGAAATCCAATTAAATTTAAATTAAAAAAAGTAACAATAAATTTATATTTTAATAAAATATTACAATATATTATATGTATATTATATGTATAATGCTGATAAATTATTAATGACAAATTATTTATAATATAAATGAAATTATATAATTATGTATAAATTTTTAGAAAAATATTATCTTATTAATTTATCAAAATTATTAATTTAATCTATTGGCCAAAATCAAGATAAAAAAATTATTATATAATAGAAATTATTAATTTATCGAGTATTAATTTGTTGAAATTTTATTTTATCAACATTTGAAGAGTTGAGCACCTATTAATAAGGGGTGTTAAAATTACAATATCTCACATAGAAATATAATAATTAGGGGGTGAGAAAAAAAAATAGAAAATTGAAAACTCAACTGATTATTTTTTTGAATTTTAGTTAGTTCGGTTTGGTTCAATTTTTTTAAAAAAAAATCGAAATAAATAAATCCACCGTAATATATATATATATATATATATATATATATATATATATATATATATATATATATATATATATATATATATATATATTATATAACTGAAAAAGAGAAAAAACATAGATCGGGTTAGGGTGTTTTGTTTAAATAAAA
>CANXYC011801987.1:0-18313 GCA_948193065.1 Aleurites moluccanus
GAAGCACCTCAAGCACCTCAATTGAGGAGCTTACCCGGTACAATTTTCAATCGGGTTTATTTTTCAATCAAATCTTCAAATTAATAAACTAACACCATTTAAATTCACTTAAATCATTTTCTACTTCTAAATATGGTGATAATTTCATAAGAACTCGAGGTGATGCAAAATGACTATTTTGCCCCCAGTTCACAAAATTTCAAGTTTCTTCCAATTTCTTTAGCCTTTGATGTACTTTAACATGTGTAAAACCATCTAAAACATGCATATTCATTCAATTTAAGTATAAACATGCATCATACATATCATGCAAACATATAAGAAAACCCCCTTTGATTTGCCTCTAAAGGTTGTGTTCTAAGCCTTTCAACTGAGGAGTTACAACTTTGTCTAAATAAAACTAAAATTAATTCAAAGAGAATTAATTTTAAGGCTCCACATGTTAGAAAAATGTTCTATTCCTTTAATTTAAAGAGAATTAAATAAATCGGTTCTAGATTAAAGAGAAATGATCCATTTGTGAAAAGAATATTGACAAAGGAGAGAGAAAGGAGAGCCAATAAAGAAAATTTGATCCAATTGTTCTGGTATGCTTTGGAAAGTAAATAGAGGCTTATATTTATAGTGGAGAGTTAAGAGGATTTCTTTCTCATTTTGCCAATGTGGGATTGGAACTATTAGGTACACAATAAAGAGTTACCATCAGAATGAAGGGGATTTGCCACTGAAATGAAGGGGCAGCAACAAATGCAAAAGAGTGCAGCACATCGGAGTCCTAATGGAAAAGATTCATACTGCCCTAAGGAAGAGAGGGAGCTGCCACCCTATAAGTTGGATGGCACCACCTCTATCCTCGTGGGGGTGGTAACTGTAAAGAATAGGGGCGACAACTCTGTAGTAACAAAAAAGGCCCAACTTTGTTGCCTTAGAGGAGTGTCGGTGTCGCCCTCTCTCTTAGAGACATCACCTATTCTTATGGGCGGCAATGACACCCTTTCAAGGTAGCAACCAATGGCTAGAAGTTGTCTTGGTCCTTGTGAGTTCATTTATGAATTGGTCGTGCTTCGGTATGTTGCTTACTGCCAGGCTACTTGTGTTCCCTCTCTGTTTTGGCTTATTTTTTACTTCTAAAGGTTTCGAGGGTGTAAATAATCACACGATCACAATTGCAACTCACCATGTTACTTTTCTTGAAAAGTAATCATGATGATAGTGAACACAAGCTATCACAGTCAAACTTGGATAAAAGGATCCCAAGGCTATCCTAGGAAGGTCTAAAAAGCTCCTATGATTGCCCTTAGAAAGGTGTCTTAAAGTGCCTTTATGAAGGTCTAAAAAGCTCATATAACTACCCTAAGGAAGATATAAAGAGAGATCACTCTAGGTCTTAGAAGAGGGTTGGGTCTTGCTTTGCTGGAGATGACTTCTTAGAGTTCGCCCGGATCAGAGTTTCACTTTGGATTATGGGGGATGCCTTCTTAGAGTTCACTCGAATCAGAGTTTTACTTTGGATTATAGGAGATACCTTTTTAGAGTTCGCCTGGATTGGTACGATGGTGATGCTTCTAGATTGACTCAAAGAAAGATCGCTCTAGGTCTTCTATTCTTCCAACTCAAGAAGAGTTGAAGAAATTGGTTTGAAATCAAAGAGAGATGAATCGCTTATGATAAAAAAAAGCTGATTATAAGGGATAAAAGAAAGCCAACTATGGATAACTCGACTTAGCTATTCTGGTGTAACTAAATGAGAGTCGGTGTGTTTTAAGAAGAAAATTGAGCCTTGTATTTATAGGGAAAAGTCTGAGGGAAAACCAGACTTAAAGTTCATTGTGGGATTCATGTTCTGGGTTTGGTGGCACATGTGATGAAGCTTGGCAGTAGTAGGAAATCATGTTAGAGGGCTATGATACATGGCTAGTTGAGATAGTTTGGCCTATTGAAAAGCTACGCAGGGCGACTTTGATTTGTGAGGGGGAGAGGGACTCAGTAGCCGAGGATGACCCTATACCTATAGGCGATATAGAGGTTGATGTGACACAAACTACTAAGGCTGTGATAGTTAAGGCAGAGGTATCTAATATTTTAGAAGACGATGAATACTTAGACTAGAAGATTGAGGACTCGGATAGATTGATTAGACTCATCTATTTAACAGTAGATTTACCTTTTTTTCTTTAGGTTATTGACTTTGACTTCTAAGGTCTATTTTTGTTGACCTAGATGGACTTTTGCCTAATTATGAAATTTTTATTCTTGACTGAATGAAGGGACATGATACTTTAGATGAGACATGATTTACGAAACTGTAAAGCCAGACGTGACATGATTTATGATAGGTCACAACACTTTTATATTTTTTTTGTCACCAAAGATGATCATGGTGAATGATATGTGAAAATTGAAAATGAGATATCATATTTGCCTTTCTTTTCTTCTTTTTTTTTTTGTTTTTTTTATTATATATTTTTTTATGCTCTAATTTTTGACCAAGCTGCTCTTGTAGGTTTTTGACTTGATGAGCTGCAATAATTTTTATCTAAACCGCCCTTTTAGGTTTTCAGTTTAGCGGGTTGGCAAAGAATCAAATAACTATGAAATGGTTTTGGCATAAAATGATAATTTTATTATGATTTGGACCGCATTCAAAAACGGCTAACTTGTCTAATTATGCATATATGATGTTCTTATGATTAAATAGAGTGTTTTTATGCTTAAATAAAATAATTCTAGGGTGTTACACTTTACCCTTTTCAATAAAATTTGTCCTCAAATTTTAACTATATGTACTCCATCAATGAAACAATGATAGATATTTAGTCCTCATGTCCTTCTTACTCTTCCAAGTATGCTCTTCTATTGACTGATTCTTCCATAATACTTTGATCATTGGAATCTTTTTATTATGCAATTGTCGGACTTGATGATCTATAATCTTTACAGGTGTTTCCTCATAAGTCAAGTCTTCATATACTTCAATGGCTTTTGGTTCAAGGTTATGCGATAGATCTGATACATATTTGTGAAACATGGAGATATGGGACACTAGATGAGCATGGCTCAGGTTAGATGGAAGTGCTAACAGATAAGATACATTGCTGACTTTATCCAATATTTCAAATGGTCTGAAATATCTAGGTGATAGCTTCCTTTTCTTGTCAAATCTCATTACACCCCTTCATAAGTGAAATTTTAAGGAACACATGATCACCTATAGCAAAGTACTCATCTTTCCTCTTTAGGTCAACATAACTTTTATGTCGGCTAAAAGTAGTCTTCATTCTCTCCTTAATTATATAGACTTTCTCCATTGTTTCTCTAATCAGTTCAGGGCCTTCCAATTGTTTTTCCCCTAGTTCCACCCAACAAATAGGGGGATCTACATTTTCTGCCATATAGTGCTTCATATGGTGCCATACTAATGGATGAATGGTAGTTATTATTGTAGGAAAATTCAATCAGAGGTAAGTATTGATCCCAATTTACTTTGAAGTCTAGCACACATAGGCAAAGCATATCTTTTAATGTCTGAATGATACATTCTGATTGCCTGTCTGTCTGTAGATGAAAGGTCATGCTGAAATGCAACTGAGTACCCAATGCCTCTTGAAATTTCTGCCAAAACCTTGAAGTAAATTGGGTTCCCCTATCTAAGATAATAGTCAATGTCCGAGATAATAATCAATGGCACACTATGAAGTCTTACTATCTTGTCAACATATAACTGAGCATATTGGGCCACTGTATAACTTGTTTTCACTTCCAGGAAGTGAGCTATCTTAGTCAATTGATCAAATATTACCCAGATAGAATCATACCCCCGTGAAGTTCTTGGTAGACTAACTACAAAATCCATGGTCACCTGCTTCCATTTCCACTCTGGCAATTCTATCTCGTGTAACAGCCTTGACAGCTTCTAGTGTTCAAATTTAACCTGTTGTTAGGCTAAACAAGTGGAAATAAATTTGGTTATATCTTTCTTTATGTTAGGCCATAAATAATGCTATTTCAAGTCATGATACATCTTTGCCACCCCAGGATGAACACTATAGAGTGTATAGTGCATCTCTTTCATAATTCGCTCTTTAAGCACATTTACATCTGGCAAACACAACTGTTGTCCACATTTCAACACTCCATCATCAACATTGAATTCAAGAACTTTCCATCTTGAACATCTTCTTTCAACTTTAGTAGCTGAGAATCCTTGTGTGATAAAGTCATCAATCAATATTGGCTTTATATGAAATAGGGCTATTAGAGCCTGGTTTTGATCCTGGGTTCCCAATTCAAATTAAACTCCCATATCAAGCAATTATTTCATCTCCATGATTAATGGTCTCCATGCAACTGCAATATGGGGCTAGGCTCCTATTGACTTTTTGCTTAAAGCATTAGCTACTACATTATCCTTGCTCGGATGATACAATATCTGACAGTCATAATCTTTCAATAGTTTCTATTGCAAGATGTACTGTAGGCTTTTATGATCAATGTAAATCTCACACTTCTCACCATACAGGTAATGCCTCCAGATCTTTTAGGCAAATAATACTACAACCATCTCTAGATCATGTATGGGGTAATTCAACTCATGCTTCTTTAACTGGTGAGAAGCATAAGCAATAACCTGTTTATCCTGCATTTAAGTCATATTTGAGACTTAATATTGATATGTTCATGCTATATGAGACATTTGCATATAATATATTATAACAGGACTACTTCGATGGTGTAGTTAATAATCCATCGGCTGTGTACACAGATATATGTTTATATGCTTTGACCTCTGCTATGGAGGGTGAAATTGCCTATGCCATGGTGTGATTGGTTAGAAATGGTGTGATTGGGTGGAAATATGAAGGAAGAGAAGTGAAGTAACAGTTTATTATATGATACGATATGTTACAAATTCCTGTTATATTATATGCATTATAGTTCATGATATGTATTTCACCATTTCATCATCAGTATTCAATATTTACAGATCATTAGTGGATATGTGTGACTTTTCATGAATAATATTGCATACTCGTATATATTGATTCACTGAGTATAATCTTATACTCACTCCTCAGTGGTTAAATGTTTTCAGGACCTCAGTGAGGCAGTCATCCATTGGCTATATTACCATCAGCCTTGGATCACAGATGTATGTATTGAGGTTACTCCTGTGTATATAAGTTCCATGGTATAATGTATATAGGGCTTGGATTAGCTAAGAGTTTAAATATTTAAAAGTGATCAAACTGTTAACCAAGTTTGATATGAAAATGTTAATGATGTACATATATGATATGAGATATGAATGTAAATTTTGAAGTGCTTATTGAGTTGTGATTGATCAATGGAGGTTAAAAGGGGATGTATGTTTTATTGGAAGTGTAATTTTTATTTCTTACAGATAGCTTAAGTCAGAGTTAAAAAAGAAACTCTGCCAGTTTTTCTGTAAGAATCTTATAATGTTTTAGAAAAAAAAATTATTACCTAAAATGTATCATATGTTTAAGGAATGATTATTAATGACATTATTACTTTGTAAAAGTTAAGTTAAAGTAAAAGCATGGGTTCTTCGAGGTACTGGTCACCTTGGCATTACCTATACCCTAGGACCGTCATGGTCTAAAATTGGGCCGTGACAACAAGATGCATGAATGAAGTATAATAAAACAAATAACATAACATTAAAGTAAAGTAAAGAACATAATGTAAAGAGGTTTAATTAAATCAAAAAGCTCAAAAATAAAGGATGTTAACTCTATCCCTTAATGAGAATTCTAGGTTAACCACACATTCCTCAAAATAACATGAAATATAGATTAGATTAAGAAAATGAAAGTTTTTGGTGTTTTTGGATTTGAAGCTATGAGATAGCTTGCCTGCGTATCCCTTTGAATAGGAATCAAAATCCACGCAATTCTCCCTTCTTGCGAAGAGGATTAGTCTGATTTTAGAAAAAATTTGATCTTATCATGTTTTGGTTCTTTTAATTGATGTTTTACCAATTAATTTTGAGGTAAGAACACGATACATTACTTTGATAGGGACGCCCTCTTAGGGTTCATCCGGATTGGAGTTCCACTTTGGATTCAGTAACAAAATTAGCACAAAGGTTTGATGATTGTCAATTTTTAATTACCAAGTGGAGTTGATTAGTCAAATTAACATAATGGTGATGCTTCTAGATTGACTCAAAGAGAGATCGCTTTAGGTCTTCTATTCCTCCCACTCAAAGAGAATTGGAGAAATCAGTTTGAAATCAAAGAGAATTGAACCGCTTATGATAAAGAAAGCTGAATATAGGGGGAGAAGAGAGAGCCAACTAAGGAAAACTCTACTGAGATGTTATGTGTCTTGTTTAGTCAAATTGACACAAAGGCGATGTTAGATTGACTCAAAGAGAGATCGCTCTAAGTCTTCTATTCCTCCAACTCAATAAGAGTTGAAGAAATTGGTAAAAAATCAAAGAGAATTGAACTGCTTAGATATGGAAAGCTGAATAAGGAGAGATAAAATAGAGCCAACTAAAAAAAATTCTACTTAGTTATTCTGATGTGTTTTAAGAAGTGAACTGAGGCCTCTTTTATAAGGAAACGTCTGGGGGAAATATGACTGAAAATCGATGTGAGATTCATATTCTGAGTTTGGTGGCTCCTAAGCTGAGCATTGGTGGCAGAGGGCTAGGCATGTGGCAACAAAGGAAAGCAAGGTTGGCTGCAGAGGCTGTCCTTGATGGCTACGCTGCCAACTGCTGCTTGTGCCATTGGCGGTGCCGTCATGAAGATATGCCCCTGCCGCTTATGCCAAGAGTGGCTACCACCAGGATTGTTCTGATCCTAATTCAATTTGATTTGCCTGATTCAAAGTGGTTTAACCTTTGTTTGACGTCGATTAGTCTAGCACAATCAAGTTTTTCGCTCGGAGTTGACTTTGATCTCTAGTTGATTGCTTATCAATTTGGGATGACCCAAATCATCTTGGGATGCAAAATCACGTGTTCATAAGAGCATCCAATATAGGGGCAAGTGTGGGAAAATACTCATAAGACCATAGCTGAAAATGGCAAAAGAGTCAGACAAGCAGAAATCTGAAAATAGGAACAAAACAGTCATATACCTCCTAAATAAAGAATGTCCCTCTCTTCGGGACAAATCAATCATCTCCCTATAAATGGTGTTCCAAATGGCTCCAATGCAATCATATGTCTCAAATTGTGACAAATCCAACAAGTTGAGAAGAATGTTCAGAATAACTGTGTCCCGACGAGTGTGAGCAAAGGTGCAACCTGCTAATATCAGCATCATAAGGCGAGCAACGGCTCAGCTGTTGGAAACTCTCCGCTAAAAGGCTCCATATCTCTTAGGCGAGCCAGCAACCAGGTGCGTATAACAATAATCGGACATAGGAAGGATAATGTCCTAACAATCTCACAATCTCTTTAAAAGAAAAGAAAACTCGCCAGTTCAGACAGGTTTTGAGAAGCGAATTTGAATCTCAAGCTAGTCAGCATACATAGATCCATAGGTGTTATAATCAAATCACCGCATCAAAAATGGAAGGTATTTATAGTATCCAAAATTAATGGATTCTTTATTTTCCTTTTTATTTCATTTATTTCATTTTCTTTAAATGTCTCATTATGATTGGGTTCAAGAAAAGGAAAGTCTAACAAAGGAAAGTAAGATAAAAATGACATATTTTATTATGAGCAAAAGTCCCATCATCATGGGGTTACATCAAAGTTAAAAGAGAGACTGAAAAGGTCTTTTATAGACTCAAAACTAGGAAAGAAAAATAGTGATTCTGAAGACTAAGATGACTCGTACTTGAATGACTCAGACTTAGATGACTTTAGCTTGATTTCATCAAGGCAGGCTACTTTCTCATAGTGCCAATTTTGTGGTGGGAAAGAGTACTATGGATCATCTCAGTAGGGTCTGCTTCCATTCTATACTCAATCATGAAAACTTGCTCAAAGAGAATAGCTTCCATGCCTTCCTCCCAATCCTTCTCCATCACACAAATTGGCTTGCATTCTCCTAAGTTGAGCCTAACAACAAATATCATTTCAAACCCTAGGGTCAATTTCTGGGTTAAAAGGAAATACCAAAGTTCAAGCAAACTATAATAAAGGAAATCTTCCTCTTTTTTCACAAAGTGGCTATTTAAAGTTTTATATGGTTCATCATTCCTTTTAGCCTCGACCTTTAGCTTTTCTCTCTTTAGAATCAGTTTATTAGAGGCAGTATAGGAAGCGAAGGCATTATTCTGCTTGTGCCATTTATGGTTTCTCTCTTGTGATGTAGCACCATACTCCCTTAGTTTCTTCATAGATATCATGTCTTGAAAAAGATTCGAGGACAGAGAAGGTTGTGGGACAATGCCATATAGATCAAAACTGGGAGTGATACTTGGGCTGCTTGAATCTAGCTTGATCTAGTCAATAGATTCTTTCATACTATCCAAGTTTTTGATTAAGTGACCCATTGCATTTTGGATAAGATCATGTTAAGTGCTCAGGGCTCAGTAAAAATAGGCTTATTGAGAAACTAAAACTTTGTTAAAAATATTTTGCTATTCGATCAAGGCTCTATTAAACCAGACCTATTAAGCTTTCAATATAGAATCAAGCATGGCTTGGAAACCTTCCTCTTACTTCTTTAGAAGGTTGGTAAGGAGTGTGTTCATAGTTTTAGGCTTAGTTTAAGCTTCAGTTCCGGGTAAGTCGACCATTGGTACTTTCAAAAGATCAAAACCATGGGTTAGGTCTGGTTTAACCATGGTTTAAGTGGGTTCCTCACCTAAGACAGTATGGTCATCTTAGTTGGGTTATGGGTAAAAGGCTATTGGTTTATATGGGTTTGACTCAAAGGTTCTTGGTCCAACTATTATGGGTGCATGAGCATGGCATGTATGCATGACCATTGTATGAGGAAAAAGTTTCATGATGATAGTTCAACAATATTATAGTTCACAGGCCCTAAGGTCCAAGATCTGATGTTCATTACATGAGGGCTAGGTGAGTTGGAAAAAAGGGTACTCGTCACACTAGGGCACTAATATACCTAACCGCATATGAGTCAAAAAGCCTCGCGTGAGTCCAATAGTACTACTACCCATTACACTTTAAAAAGATTGAAGATTCATCACGGGGTGGATGCTTTAATATCCCCGACATACTTAAAGAGAGTTGTCGAGTCAATGCTACTCGCTATCCATCTTTTTTTATTTGTAACTGGCTATGCAAAGTGATGCATACAAAATCAATAGTAAAATAAAAGGCCAAAACAAAAGTTATTTCAAAAAAAGAAAGTATTCATTTTCTTTTCAAACCAATTAGTAGTCCTCTTTAACTTTAGAAAAAGTTTATCTCCAGTGAAGTCGCCAACTGTGAGGTCTCGCCCGAGCATCGAGATGCTCATTAAGGGGGGCGATTTCCCACAGACTAAAGGCAGCTTTAGCCTTGCATTTGCAAATTAATCTTTAATCTTTATTTTGAAAATTCGTAGGGTCACCACCTTCATTTTTATTGGAAAAGAAAGGAAAACCCTATTTGACTCCAAAACATAACCCATAGATAAAATTACTTGACCTTCGAACTTGGACTAAGCTCGAGGACTAGGTTTTCAGTTTACAATAACTCTCATTTTGGCTTATCACTTAATAATTGACTTATAAAAATAAGATTTCATGAGAAAGTTATAAGGATGGCAAATAAACAATGCATGAAGCATGATAAAACATATATATATATAACATTAAAGTAAAGAACATAAGATAAAATAGGCTTAATACATCAAAAAAACAAATAATAAGGGATATTAACTTTATCCCTCAATAGGAATTGTAGATTAACCACACATTCCTCAAAATAACATTAAAACATATTAAATTAAGAGAAAAGGAAGGTTTTTTGGTGTTTTTGGATTTGAAGCTATGAGACAGCTTGCCTGCGTATCCCATTAAATGTGAATCAAAACCTACACAGTTCTCTCTTCTTGTGAAGGGGTTTGATTCGATTTTAAGATAGGATTGGTTATGGTTCTTTAAATTGATTTATACAAATTAATTTAGAGGTACTAACATGATAACTAGCTTTAAAGGGGACGACATCTTAGAAGGGGTTGGGTCTTGCTTTGTGGGGGATGACTTCTTAGAGTTCGCCCGGATAAGAGTTTCACTTTGGATTGCAGGGGATGCCTTTTTAAAGTTCACCTAGATCGAAGTTTCACTTTGGATTATGGGGGAAGCCTTCTTAGAGTTCACCCATATCAAAGTTTTACTTTGGATTACAAGAGATGCCTTCTTAGAGTTCACCCGAATTGGTACCATGGTGATGCTTCTAGATTGACTCAAAGAGAGATTGCTCTAGGTCTTCTATTCCTTCAACTCAAAAATAGTTGAAGAAATTGGTTTGGAATCAAAGAGAGGTGAACCACTTATGATAAAAAAAAAACTAATTATAGAGGGAGAAGAGAGAGCCAACTAAGGAAAACTTGACTTAGCTATTCTGGTGTAACTCAATGAGAGTTGGTGTGTTTTGAGAATGAAATTGAGCCTTATATTTATAGGAAAAGGGGAAAACTAGACTTGAAATTCGATGTGGGATTTATGTTCTGGGTTTGGTGAGACCTGGGTTGAAGCTTGGCGACAACAGACAAGCATGTTAGAGGGTTATGATATGTGGCTAGTGGAGATAGTTTGGCTTACTGAGAAGCTACGCAGGGCGACTTTGATTTGTGAGAAGGGAGAGGGACTCAGTAGCTGAGGATGACCCTAGACCTGTAGGCGACATAGAGGTTGATGTCACATAAACTACTGAGGCTGTGATAGTTAGGGTAGAGGTATCTGATATTTTGGAAGACGATGACGACTAATCAGAGATTGAGGGCTCGGATAGATTGATCAGACTCATCTGTTTAGCCGTAGATTTACCTTTTCACTTTAGGATATTGACTTTGACTTCTAAGGTCTATTTTTGTTGACCTAGATAGAATTTTGCCCAATTAAGAAATTTTTATGCCTAATTGAATGACGTGACATGATACTTTAGATGATATATGATTTACAAAACTGTAAAGCCAGACGTGACATGATTTATGACAGGTCACAACACTTTTATATTTTTCTATCACCAAAGATTATCATGGTGACTGATATGTGAAAAGTGAAAATGAGATATCATATTTGCCTTTCTTTTCTTATCTTTTTTTGTTTGTTTGTTTGTTTGTTTATTTGTTTTATTATATATTTTTTTATGCTCTAATTTTTGACTAAGTTTCCCTTGCGATTTTCTATTTAACAAGCTGCTCTAATTTTTGTCTAAACCGACCTTTTGGGTTGGCAAAGAATCAAATAACCATGAAATGATTTTAGTACAAAATGATAATTTTATTATGATTTGGATTGCACCCAAAGAGAGCTATCTACGTGTCACGACCCGATCCGGCGGGCCACGATGGTCCTAGGGTGTAGGAGATGCCGAGGCAATCAGCACTTGTAGAACCCATCAATTACTACAATGCAATCATAATATCACAGCGGAAACATATACACCCATCATCAATCACATAACAATATACATATAACATAACTGTCTATAATCATTCACTCACATAAATACTATTCATTCTGTCACTCTGACATTCATGCTAAAACTTTCTGTAAATACCATAATCATATCATTAATAATCTCCAATATTTCCATACATACATGTTCATATACTAACTATATCATACAAAACCCATGAAACAGCTAGGATATGTACATGCAAAATATTCAGTGTTTAATATAATTACTCTGCTAAAAACTGCAGAATCCATAGAGACTCAAAAGCTGAGATATCTGCCTCCTACTCTGCACCTGAGAGGGTAAACAATAAGAGGGTGAGTATATATGATACTCAATGAATCTAATATGCATCGACAATTAAAATGAGTAATGGAATTTCAATAAGCAATAGGCAGATGAAGAAAATGAATCAATCTACTCAGAATATCTGTAATACAGAATCAAGTACAAAATTTGACTGTAAGTAAACAATCACATTAATAGAATCAATATCACATAGATAAGATGGAAACGACAGATATAGAGCCATGAAACGCATAGAGATGTGTCAAGCACAAATCAAGTATATAAATATATAAACATAAGACTGTACGGGTCCTATGACTAGGACATCCTTTCCTAGTACATGGTACTATAACAATTCATTGTATACAATGCTGACAGTATGAACTCACTACCCTGTCGGTGCGGTAGTTCTGTCAAATCACCTCGGAATCAATAAACACATCAATAGATATCATTTCAAAATAATGGCATCGACAAGTATCAATAACTTATTAGTAATCAATTTAATGAGCATAAAGTCAATAAGACATCAATAATAATCGATTAAACGATGACCAAAGGTCTAGCAACCAATAATGGGAACAAACATAAATTGGTCATTTACGGACAAAAAGTTGACGCAATTGGCATGCCACTGTCACTGGCGATGGTGGCATTCAAATGGTTGGCCTACGAATTTTTGGCAAGGTTTTGGTGAAACATGGACATTGCCCCAATTATCAACAAATATACACATTGAAAGCAATTCCATAGGCAACAAACACAGCTCAATAATCTTCAACAATTGGATCAATTTGGCAAGCAAAGCCATATGAAAATCAAGCACAAAAATTAGGCAATTTTTGCCTTAATTGGTTTCGGCCAAAATGGCACTTTCACATATGGTTTCCAATTTTCATTTTAACAATTTAGGCATGACAAATGATGCATATTAAACTCACCTAGCACTCCAAATCACCTAGAAAAATTGTTTTGCAATCAAATTCCTCAAATTCTTTAAAGTAGGCAAATTTGGCAACTTTCTTCAATTGAATTGTCTATAACAATGTGAATATCAATTAATCACCAATAAACATCCAATTGACTTATTCTATACTCTAATTATACATCCTAACTCATTTACACAAAATCCATCCATACAACTTAGGGTTAGGGTTTGGAAATTGGGCAAAATTGCTTAATGCATCAATTGATGCAATTAAACCAATTACCCAATCTAACTAACATCAAATAACCCTAATTAAACCATAAAATCAAACAAAACAACAATATACCTCTATTCCTTGAAATGGCCAAAAATCCCAAAGCCATTGTTCTTGAAATTCCTTGATTTTCTATGGTTTAATTTGATGGAGGATGGATTATATAGTGTTTATTTCAAGTTTCCAACAATTTCCCTTAACAAAATGTGAGAAAAATCAATTGGAAATGGGTGGGAGAATTTCGGATGGAAGATGAAGAACATAGGCAAAAATAATTCTAAGGCAAGCTTATATACTAAGTCACAAATGGCAAATTTTATTTTTGGTCCTTCAACTTTCCTTAAATTACGCTTTTGCCACAATTTCGCTCGGTAATTTATTCTGACAATTTTATCAGGATTTGAAATTCAAAGTGAATGTTCAAACATCTTATTTTTATTAATACTTATTAATAAAAATAGTTTTAGTGCCATTCTGAAACTCAGACTGTCGAAATTCCACTATACCCCTAAAGTTTTCTTTATTTACGATTTTGCCATTGCTTACTTTATCAGTGTTCTTAAACATTTTTCTCATCTTTCTTTTTACTGTATTCACACATGCATATACATAATCATTTACCCTCAAGTCAAAATAAAAAATTCATCCGTCGATCGTACTGCTATTTTTGCGGCAGCGATATTGGTACTGATAATTTCCGAAAAAGTTTATCGTTTACGCTCTAACTGAGTTTTCAAAATTAACATAGGTCATTTCGATAATTTCAAACTATGTAGTGAGAACTTATTTCACAAAAACATGTTATGCAATTATAGAGTATTACATTTTACCCTCCTTCAAAAAAAATAATCCTTGAATTTAAATACATATATACATATACATACATCTTTATACTTCACTGATGGAACAAGAAGGGATATTTGTCCCTCATGTCCTGCTCATTTTCCCATGTGCACTCTTCCATCATCTGATTCTTCCACAACACTTCAACTATTGGGATTTCTTTATTCTTCAATTGCCTGACTTGTCGGTCTACAATTTCCACTGGTTGCTCATCAAATGACAAATCTTCATTAACCCCAATATCCTGTAGCTCCAATACATGCGATGGATCAGACACATATTTCCTTAGTATGGAAATATGGAACACTGAATGAACATTGCTCAAATTTGGTGGAAGAGCCAATCTATAAGCCACATTGCCAATCTTGTCAATTATCTCAAATGGACCTACAAATCTTGGTGACAACTTCCCTTTCTTACCAAATCTCATAACACCCCTCATCGGTGAGATCTTAAGAAAGACATGGTCACCAACTGCAAAATGCACATCCTTCCGCTTCGGATCAGCATAACTCTTCTGTCTGCTGAAAGCGGTCCTCATTCTATCTCTAATGATAAGAACCTTTTCCATCATTTTCTTTATCAATTCTGGTCCCTCTGTCTTTCTCTCTTCTTGTTCCACCTAACACACTAGAGATCTACATTTCCTACCATACATCGCTTCATATGGAGCCATTCTAATAGAAGAATGGTAACTGTTGTTGTAGAAAAACTCAATCAATGACAGATACTGATCCCAATTACCTTTAAAATCCAAAACACATAATCTCAACATATCCTCCAAAGTATGGATGGTCCTCTCTTACTGTCTATCGGTATGTGGATGGAAAGTTGTATTGAACCTTAACTAGGTACCTATAGCTTCCTGGAACTTCTGCTAAAATCGAGAGGTAAACTGCGTACCCCTATTCGATATGATCATCACTGGTACTCCATGAAGCCGAACTATCTTATCCATATATAACTGTGCATACTGAGCTGCAGAGCAAGTAGTCTTCACTTCAAAGAAATGAGCAGACTTTATCAATCGATCTACAATAACCCATATGGAGTCATAACCCCGTGTAGTCCTTGGTAAATCGACCACAAAATCTATAGTAATCTGCTCCCATTTCCACTTAGGCAACTCAATCTCCTAAAGCAAGCCAGACGGCTTCTGATTCTCAGACACATATTTCAAAAATCAAAACAGATTTCAAAGAACATAATTGAAAATATGATAAACAGAAAATCAATCAAACTTTCAGAAAATCAAAACAAAAAAGGCGACCAAGAATTCATGACATGAGACCAAACTCCTAATGAGATTTTTGATTCCTTGAGTGGACTAAAGCGGCGCTTAAGTGAGGCCTCACACTTATTCAAAATCTTAAAGAATATTCCTAAAAAATATTCTATCAGATTTTCTTAATAAATTACTATTATTATTATTATTATTATTATTATTATTATTATTATTATTATTATTATTATTATTATTATTATTATTATTATGCATAAGTCAGTTCTGATTCATCCCAGAGGAACCAATCAGACACTGATTGGCCTACTGGAGAGAGAGAGAGAGAGAGAGAGAGAATGAAAGAAAAGGTGATTGTCATAGCAATTCACCATCGTCCAGTCATCAAGCCGCGAATGACCGCTGAAGTGAGGCTCACGAGCAGTCAAATCAGTGTGCCTCCATCGAGCTTTTGAGCTCTTTTTTAGTCGATTTCGACCTTCTTTCCTGGTGATTCAAGTATCGATGGAATCCTCTCTTTCTAAGATTTCATCTGATTTTGTAATTTTGTTACCAAGTTGAAAATTTTGATCAAAATCTAGTTTTTTCGTGACTGTCAATGCATCTGTCACGACCCAACCTGGGAGCCACGAAGGTCCTAGGGTATGGGTATTGCCTAAGCTACAAGTACCATAAAGAATACAACTATCAAAATGATATGGCAAGCAATTCATATATTCAGCTCAAATATAGCTTAATATTTCTACTAAAATTTTGACAGCATCTCCTCTAATATGTGACTATATCCCGCTGTAGAAAAAGCAAATAACACTCCCAATATAACTTCATTATCAACATCCAACTCAACCTCCAATATCAACTCATCATATGTATCAAACCATACATATCCATAGTATAATTTGTATGTAAAACTAGAAGAAATACAAGCACACACATATATGTCTCTATTTAGGTTACAGTACCATGGAATCTCTAATAATGTACAAATATTTACATATACTGTTTAAGACTCGAATATTACATGATACACATAGCAAAATTCCAAGACGAGGATAGATAGTGCCAATGGAATTCGAGTCTCACTGCAGCCCTGAAAAATAATGACAACTACGGAGATGAGTATAAAAATACTCAGTGAATCTACATATATAGAAAAATGCAATAAATGTTTATAATACCATGATTGCTCACAAATGGCCTGTATAAATAATATAAGATGACATATATGGGGTGTAACAAGTTTCCATATGAATATCTAATGTATGAGTCAACTCTCATATGATATAACAGGATTGGGTCCAATGAAAAGTGCAATTGTACTAAAATAGCACAATCATGCATAATCCAATATATGTAAAGGAGATCAATCCTTATGGCTAGAGAATATAACACCCCTCCCTAGCAAGGGTCAAATGAATACCAGTGTGCACATGGTCGATGGAATTACCTGCTACACCGTCGAGGTAGCCTTGTTATAATACCATATGGATGTGTCTCAATAGAACAATAAAAATAGCATAAATTCAATTCATATAGGGGTGGAACAATCCAATATATATCCATAATGAATAATAAAACAAGTTTAGGTCAAGTGATAAAAATGGCCGGCGGGGCCCAATTGCGCTGCCGCAATTGGCACTCGCCGTACGGGTCCATTTTGGGATTTTTGAGTAGTTTCTAGTTAACTATGCTATCAATGGATTCAAGTGGACTATAAGGTATCATTTTAAAGTTAGGGAAAAACTAGATGATTGGCCCAAGTGAGGGTTCAATTAGCTTTTAGGTTTCATTTTATAGCTAGTCAAAGTTTATGTCGATTTAAGTCATTTCGGTGGGCTTATTTAGGGGTAAAAATGCACTGTAGGTACTTTAGGATATCAAGTGTTGGTTTATCATTACAAATGACATATTATATGATATATGATACAAATCATGCATGATTATATATATAAACTCACCTTAAATCCAAAAAGTTCACTTTATCCCTCGATGCACGACTCGTAGGCTCTAAGTGGCCCGCCGCTCGACACTCCCAGCTAGAGTACCCAAAGGTTCACCTATTTCCATATATAACACTCCGGTAAGACTTAAAAACATTACAAACACCTTATTCACATCAAACATACATTATATGCATCACATTACACAATCAACACTTTTCCATTCCTTTATGCATCAAACACATTTCTATCACTACATTTCATATATTCTTCATTATTATACCAAGTTAAGAATTTGTACATACCTAGTTCAATATTTCATGTCATACATATACCTAATTACAAGTATACTTTCCAAGTAACTTATATCAAACATCACTTCCATATCTAAACTTATACATTTGCATTTCATACACCATTTATCCATATTTAAACCCTTCCTTCCCAAATGCTTCAACCTAATCCATTAAGCCTATAAACTAAACATGGTACGGCCTTGATGGAATTTCCTCCATTCCTTCATTTTTCAACACCAATCATTCAAACAACATAAATATACATCAAATGTATAATATTCAAGCATTCCAACCTATTAAACACTAAAGTACCATTTCTTCTTTAAGCTCTATACATTTTGGCCTACCTAGAAAACCATCCAAAGGAATTTATTTCCATCCAATGGCTACTAATTCATCACAAACACATTAAATACATTACATTTTAACCAAAACTCCATCAAATTAATACATTTGAATCTTACCTCTTCCAAGTTAGGGTTTCTTCCAAATTTTTTATTTTCTTTCAACCTAAACACATATTTGCTACAAATTAATATCAAGGAACATCTAAAGATTAAAATTGAACCAAAAGAATGGTAAAAACACTTACTTCTTTAATAGTTCTTTGAAATCTTCCAAGCTTTGATTTATCACTTTTTCTTGATTTTTCTTTGATTCTAAGGTTAGAATTGTTTTTAGGATGATGGAATTAACTAGTTTGAATCAAGAAATGAAAGAAAATAACTTGGTATCATTGAAATAAAAAATGGCCAAAACTTTGCTTAGGAAGAGAGAGAAAAGTTGTATGAAAATGACTAAGGTTGAAGAAGAGGTGGTAAAAATCAAGTTAAATATCAAGTTCATAATCCTATACATTGATTCTATAGTAAAGAATATGCAACCTAGCTTACTAACCATTCAATTCTTGATCTTTCCATCCAATGGTTTGATTTAGG
>CANXYC011802120.1:0-24086 GCA_948193065.1 Aleurites moluccanus
ATACTCATTCCATACAAGAGACATGTTGTCTGCAATAGTAAAAGGACCATTTTCATAAAACATAGCCAACTCACTGCTACACCCAGGTCCTCCAGTCAACCAGATAACAACTGGGTCCTTCTTGTTATTGCGTGATTCAAAGAAGAAATAAAACATCCTAATAAACCCAAAAAAACAAAAATTTAAGCAATTTCACAAATCAAAATTAAACATTTTCAATTCAAATTTCATCTTGAGAATCTTAATTTCCTGACCCTAACATATAATTTAAACAATTTTCCAAGATCATTAAATACACAAAATTTTGAAACAAAAATTGAAAAATTAGGGTTCTTGAAAAGCACCTCGCTGCGTGAGAGTTAGCAATCTTGTAATAACCGGCATGGTGGCCCAAATCCTCCACAGACACGCCATCATAACCACCAACTACATTCGGAAACCTAAATCGTTTCTCCACGATCCTCTTTCCTCCGGTGAGAAGACCACCATCCCCGCCGTCGATGACGTTGATGTCCTTTTCGGGGAACAGGTTAAGCTCCCTAATTAGCTTCCCGGCCTGAACGGACGGGAAACTGGACCTCGCTAGATGGAGATTCTCGTCTGAAAATCTGGCGCGAGATATGAGAACGAGAGAGAGAAAAAGCAGAGAAAGCAAAGTCAGTTTCTTCGCCATTTTCGGATTTTCTGTTTGCGAGAGAGAAATAAAAAGAAGAGCTTTTTTAAAAGGTTTCAGAACTAACAGTCCACGGTAACGGTAACGGAGGGGATTGTTAGTTGATATTTTTTTTTTTTTTTAGTAACGGAGTTTGAACAGGAAGATTTATATCATTTATATTATTATTATTATTATTTTGCAGGAAGATTTATATTGCATATATTATTATTATTATTATTTTAAATAAATTACATTCAAATCCTTAAAAGTTTGCCTATATTTACAATTCTGGTCAATTTTTTATTATGAAAAATTACATTTCATGTAATTATCTTCTTTAATTCCAAATTAGCAATAATTTAATTAAGATTTGGCATTTTAGAAATATAAAGTTCATAAAATCCCTTCTTTTCAATATAATAAAATAAAATTTAATTTTGATTATTATACTTATTAACATTAATATTTTTCTTTTTAAGAAATTTACTTTAAATTTCATAACATTTTAACCTTAAATTTAAGAATTTTTTTTTTTATTTCTTCTTTTATGGAATATTTGATTCGTTGAAAAATAAATTTGAAATCGAAATCTTAATTATGAAGTTTGAATCACAGGACCTAAATATTTTTTAATTTTTTAAAAATTAAACTTAATTATATAATCATACTTACTTTCCATGTCCTTATTTTATTTTTATAATATTCATTAATAAATTTATACAAATAGTTGTAGCTACTTAATTATTGAATACAATAGATATTATTATTAAAGTTTACAAATTATAAAGTAAATTGAAAAACTTTTCAATATTGGATAAATTTGACAATTCACATGAAATTAAAAATAAATGAGATTATTTGGCCAATAATTTATTATATTTTATCAATTTGATTTGTAACTAAAATATTACTTGTATTTTGAAAAAAAAAAATCATGAGAAGATGACATTGTAATAAGTCTTAGAAAAATTGTCTTAATTTATAATTATAAAAAATATCAAGGACTTAAGTTAGCTTGCTTTGGATGACACATTACAGGCGGGAAAGCAATATTGGATTGCGTGTGAAGTGCTCTACCGTCAGATGTGTGCACGAAATTTAACGTCAATGATTTTGTTTTCGTGGGACCCTTCACGGTTGATATTGATAAGAAATGTGGGGTCCTAATCATAACTTTTAGTATTGGAGGATCATGACCGTTCATCATCCTGACTTTACGGAGATCAAGCCATCTAGGTGGTGTCAGGTTAGTATCGTTTTGGGTGGGGATTCTTATAAAGACAGTACATTAATTTTATCAAAATTTTTATTTTAATTCTCAATATTATTTTTTCATCAATCGAATATCTAAATGAATAATTTATTTTTATTTCTTTAAATATAAATGTAGTTGTAACACAAAATATAAGTCCTGCTTTGTAATTGAAGATAAATTTTAGAAATTAAATAATAATTAATTCATTATTTATCCAAATAAAACAAAGCCCTGGAACTAAAAGCTTCATACAATTATAGCAGCAATATGAAGCTATAAACAGGTATTCCTAGTATACAATCCTACTACAAATTTATAGCTCCTACATTAACAAAATAAAAATAAAGATAAAAAGTTGGATAACCAGGCTATAGAATTTTAATATAAATTTAAAAGAAACAATCATAAACTAATTTATTAAAATTGAAAAATTTATTTCTATATTAAAATCACATTATTTCATTTTTAAATATTATGAGATTTTTTTATTTTATATTTTATATTCTAATATTTTCTCTTAAAGTGACAATTAAATAATGATAATTGAATAATTTTTTTTTTTTTAAATTCAATTATCACTTGACAAATAAATAATGTTTTATACGCTTGTTTAATTTTGATTTCTGGTTTGTTATATATTTATTTGATTTTGTTTCTGATTTTTCTGTTTTATTTTTTTTTTATATTTATTCTAATATCATATAAAATTTTAATATAAATTTGAAATAATCAACTTTAAAAATTAACTTATTAAAGTTGAAAAACTCATTTCTATACTAAACTCACATTATTTTCATTTTTAATCACATTTTTATTTTATATTTTATATTCAATTATAAATACAACACATACATTTGTTTTGGGCTACAAATGAGTTACATTGTTCAAATTACATCAGAACTTGAAGTATAGTTCCTATGTGAAAAAAAAAGGTTAAAGAATTGATTGTTAACTAGCATGGTCGTCTGGCAGGCATTAATTTCGAGTACAATAGAGGCTTTTAACAACATATTTTATTTGACAATAGAAGAATTAGCTACAAGAAATTGGACTGCATTTTACAGGTTTTGAATAGTTTGTATTCCTATCCTTCTATCAGTATCTGATTACACTATAACTAATGATATTATCATCAATTATTTAATCAAAGAGGCCTTCATCATGCCAAATATCAACTAAAAAATCTACCATTTCCTGCAAAATACAACAATCAATCAAATAGACATCAACATTAGCCCAAAAAATGAAAAACAAAAAATGAGTAAGAAGGTTTAAATATTCTCTAATCCAGAATGCATCTCCTAAAATGGAATTGTCCTTCCATCTTCCCTTCCCCCAGATCCTTAACAAAATTCAAAATAAACGAAGGAAATGCAAAATCTAAACTATAAGTTTGGTTATGGCTTGCCAATCTATATTAAAAAATTATATCTTGGAAAACAGGTTAATGAAACAAGCAAAAATTGTTATTTGTGGTTTTTACTTGTGGCAACTTTTCTGTTCTAAAACACCTACCAACAAAAATAAATAGATTTTAGTAATAGATCTTTCTTTTATGTTAGATAAACAAAAAAAAAAAAAATAACAAAAATAACAACCATACCAAACGGACGCTAAGGAACTAAAAAAAGAGGAGTTCTAAAGAAGTGATCATATGCATGCAACAAATAAAATTATTTTATATGTCACGGATGAAAGCATTAGTTCGAATGCTACATAGAATACAATATTATATTCATTACCACTACTCAACCGTGGCCTCTAATTCCTTAATCATCTTCCACAGCTCATTAGTGGAAACTTCAAATCCATGTATCAACGATTTTTCTCTTATTCTAAAGCTTCAAGTTTTAACTCTTATACACAGATACAGTCTCTCTCTCTCATGCGTGAACAAAAACAAATCTACCTGTCAGGATCTTAACAATAAATAGTAAAACTCAATGTTTGAAGAATCTTACAGTTAATGGGATAGGCTCGAAGAAGGGTTCATTAGTTGAAAGCAATTCATCATAGGTCATCGACCAGCTGCAAAGAAATTTCTATAGTTATTCTATGCATAGTCAAAAGGGTAGCTGCGCATAACAATTACGAAAATCATGAAATACACAAAATATACGGTAAGACATAATTGTGATTTTCTAGATCATCAGCATACTGTTGTCAGTCCTAATATAAGAATACATGACTTAACATATATAAGTTCTTTCCATTTTCAGTCCATATAAATTTCAAATGAGATTTGGCAGAATAGGCCATCTATCCCACATGCAGAACATATACCTTCTACAGTTGTCGAGTGTTGTGGTATGCTCTATCATACCATTTGTCATACTTGCCGAACCTTTTTAAGTCCACCCATATCAGACATTATTGCAAGAGACCCTCTACTATGTTGATCATGGTCCAAACTCCAAAACACTTCAGCAACTCACCTTATTACGAGACTTTTGTCATCTTAAAGGTTCCATTAACATTCAAACCATCAATTAAGACATGAAATGAAATATTCAAAATGTGAAAATTCCTTTGAGGAGCTATCCAGGTCCCAAGAGAGATTAACGGTCTTGAAAGATGCCAAGCTCCAATCCTTATTCTTTTCCTGTCCTTTCTTCTCATTGCATGGAAATATTTAGAAGTGAAATCGAACCTAAATTTACTAGTAGTTCCATTATTCATAAACAATTGTTTTTGATAGGCTGTAGCAAACAATTTAAATTTAATATTCTCAAACTCAGAAATTGAAAAAGGCTTGGAAGAAAAAATTGAAACCATAATTCGGAATATTATATCACATATTTCCAACATCAAAGCAAAAAATCAATCAGCCAAATTTACGAGGCCATTTGACAGGATGGTTCATATCCTGTCATCCTAAGTCTATTCATCATCCAAAATGATTGCAGACAAATCATTTTATGCAGAATAATCATGGTTATGAAACCATAAATTTCTTTATCCCGGTTTTACTTTGCAAGAACAACTGTTACTGTTGCAACTTTTACTTTGATGCAAATGGAAACAGTAAATCTGTAGCAACTAAAAGTAGCTGTTTCTAAGCACACACAAGTCATAAAATCCTTAACTGTAACAAAAATAAATAAGATGTCATTGTACTAAAGAAGCAAATGAAATGATACTACCTTATGGTTGGATCCTTCACCATTGTTTTTGATTGTCGTGATTGATTTCCTACCCACTTTCTTCTATTCTCATGCCAAGCAATTGCAGCTGCAATGATACATATGGCCAGATTATGCTCAAAGAAGAAGAGACTTGAATCAAAAGAAGCAGAAAATAAAAAAAATATGAACTGACAAGAGCTTAAATACAATTATTACACAAGATTAAAGAAAAGATGCCTAAATGCAATAAAAAAAGAAACATTTACTTTTCTGCTAAAAAAAAACAACTATTCAATTTTTGAGAATCTCAAAACTTTTTTAAATGGTTAAGAAATCAGCATGTGTATGCATTATTTTAAATAGAAATTATATATTTCCATGTATCTCTGTACACAGTAATTGTAGGACAATTGCAACTCTTATCAACATAAAGAAAAAGGTCGTGGATGAGTCAATCCAGTACATTCAATTAACTGCTTTTCTTCCTCTCTAATCTAAAACACTCATCCTCACTGATACTACTTGAGATTACAGAACAGACCATGAGAATGAGTATTCAAGCCCAAGTTTTGTATAGAGAAAAATAGCAAAAATTATAAAAATATACTTACAGTTTCGATTGAAAATCTGCAGATACAGCATAACACCCACTCAAAATGTTTTACATTGAAAAACTACTTAGCAATGACGAATTTTCTAATACAGTAACAAAAATACAAGGATTTATTTTAAGAAGGGACTCACCGTGATTGACAAAAACAGAAGTGTTCTTGCTCACTTCGTTTTCCATTGGCTTCTTTCCTGTATTAGTGAATGTAGGACATTCTAAAGATTTTTTCTCATTGGAATGAGAACCTGCAGCATTGACCTCCATTTCCAAACTGAATGACCATTCCCTTGCACAATAACAATGCAGCCGTTGACAACTGGTCCTTTTTACAAATTTCCTCAAGGTTTTATAGGAAGATATGGCTGCTTGGAATGTAACAAGGTTTCCACAAAAACTGCACGGCATAAAACAGATCTTTTATCTGATAACAAAGTGAAAAAGAAAAGAAATAATGGAAAATATAAGAACTTTTCAATTAAAACCAATGATATTATGCTTGGGAAAACAAAACACATTCTTCAACAGAAAGAAATACTGCCAGTAGAATGGTCTTCAAAATATAGTATTTCATCTACTTATATTGTAAATTTTGATTGTCTGGTTAATAGCTTAAAATTCAGATCTTAAAGAGCAAGTGTGAAAGGTTCTCAAAGTAAAGGTTCTTAAATTGAGCACTAGCTAACCAAATATTACAAAAGGTGCACTTAAAAAAGAATAATCTATCCTAAAATGATTTTTACAATATTTCAGACTCCAAATCAGTGGAAAATGCAAATCATAAAGACCTTTGGAGTCTACAAGACAAGGACATTCATGCATCTCCATAAAAATGCTACTACTTCAATATCCTCTAAATACCGTATTTTCATAGTTCCTTCAAGTCCACTCATTCACCAAGATACAGCAGAATGTTGAGAAGCACAAAATGGAAGTAACCAACCCCTAGTACTAGTAGCTTTTAGTTTTACAATATCTTCTTCCACATGTATCAACATTGCCTTCAATTACACCTACTTTTGAACTTAGAGCCATACATTTGGCTACAATATTTTTTCTCTTACTTGACACCAAGCATTAAAAGCTTGTTAGACCCCTCATTCACAACCATTGAACCAGGCTTCAATTGAGTAAATAAATCTTTTTTTCCCAAAATAATTAAGCCCACAAAATTGTAAAAAACCAAAACTCTAAAATCTAAATTTTCTTCACCATGCTCTCCAAGAAAACAACAAATGTGGAAAAAATCCTACATAAAACAGAATTGACAAACTTATGAGCCAAATAAAACCCAGGAGCAAGCTCTCGCATTCCTTCAACATTACATACAAACTCATCATTCTATAAATCAAACATTCAACCCTTGCAAAACCCACAATTCAAATCCAATTTAACCCACTAAATTAGACATATTAATTATATTCACACATAAATCTTCCTCTCTTTTCTTCTTGGATAAAATATATAGATATAATATTCAAGATCATCAAAATTTGTACAAGAAACATATAAAAACCATTTCAGGAACCCACGAAACTTTTTCCCAGCTTAACATTGCATTTAGCCCAAAAGTTACAAAAATGAGTAAACCTATTTAATACAAATCTTAAATAAGCCAACCAATACATTAAAGAAAAGCAAATACACAATTAAAAACACAGAAAGACAAATACAAAGAGAGAGAGAGAGAGAGAGAGTGTTCATACCTTATTCAAGATGGTTTATGGGTTGCATTTGGCTAAAAACTGAATCTAAAGATGATTTCCTTCGGGGGGAGAGAGGGAGAGAGAGAGAGAGAGAGAGAGGGTGTTTATATTTTGATAATTATTATAATATTTATAAAGTTTATAATAATAATAAACTTGTTATTACTATAATAAAGCATTGTTTAATATATCTACAAGTTAGGCTTTATTTGTTTTGAGAGAAATGAGAGGAATGCAAAAAAAAAATAAAATAAAATAAAATTATAATGTATGATAAATTATTATAATTAACACTTTAATTTTTAAAAATTTAAAAATTATCATTTTTAATCTTAAAATTTGTTAATAGTAAAAAATTTAACATTTATTTATAAAATTATAAAATTTTTATTAAATTTTAATCCTAATATTTTAATTTATATAATAATTTCCTTCTTGAAATTTTAAAATATAATATACTTTAATCATTAAATTATTTATGTTATAAAATATCTAATTTCTTAAAATTTATATTTTCATTTAAATTAGTTTAAATTTAGAAATTAAACATACTAATTTTAAAATAATATAAATTAAAACATTAAAATTATAGAAAATTTCAAGTATAATATAGTAATGTATCCTTCTTCTTTTTTGGGTAGAATATCCTTAATGTAAGTAAATATGTAGCTCAAATACTTATCAATGTCTTCTTCTTTTGTTTCCTTTCCTTTCCTCTCACTTTCCTCGTGTCCAAACAAGGTGTTACTTTCCTTATATGTTTTTCTTATTTTGTTTCATTTATATATATATATATATATATATATGCTGACGTGGATTGGATGTGAGATTTTAGCTTCAAGTGGATATTGGACACGCTAGATTGTCTTTTTGGCATAATTTCTGGAATGCCCTTCACCGACCTCTATTATTTTTTTAAGTGACGTGTCTATATACCACATGGCCTCTGTCGCAATTAAGGCTGCCACAATTTCTCTGTTTTATTATTATTATTATTATTATTGTAGAGATTAATAATAAAAAAAAGGACAATTTGCTATTTTTTCTTTGAAATTTAATCTAATACATAAAGTAATTTTTATTTTTTAGAAATTAATGTTATCTTTTAACTTTTTTTCAAAATTCATTAAAAATTAAAAAATAATTATTAATTCCTCAGATACTCCACCCAAAAAAATTATAATTTTTATGATTATCAATCATCAAGTATTGACTCAGGTGAAATAAACTTGAGTCACTTAATAAAAAATTTTATGTTCGAATTTTGAAAATATAAAAAATATTTTTAAGAGTGCTCTACTTAAAAGAGTTCAACAAAAATATAATTAAGATTAATTAAAATAATCTGAATATCAAATGAAAAATATAAAAAAATCTATCATTATTTTACTTAAAAAATAATAAAAAAATTATTAAATAAAACGATGATATATTTTTTTCTACTAGTATATCTTTTTATGAATATAAAAAAAATTATTTTTTATTTAATAATTTTTAGAAATATTAATATTTAATACATAACATTTAATATCCCACATCATGACCATCATCATCATCACCATCACCATCTACCAATTTATTTATTTGTTCCATCCTATTTTGGTTGTTGCAAGAGCCACTACTACTAGTAAAATACAAATAATTAATGGAGGCAATTTTTACTATTTTTTTCTCTATGGAGTTTCAGACCTTCTTCTCATCCCCAATAGAGAATTTTCACTATTTTTTTTTTTTTTTTTTTTTTACATTTAATCACTTATTTTCTACATTAATTTCCCATGGAGTTGCAGAACCCATTGCTTCTTGGCTGCGTAGTTAGTGATGGACTGGACAGCAATTTCCCCAATATAAAATATGAAAAATGAGAAGAAATTTATATTCTAAATAGAGAAAGAAAGGAATCTTGAAAGAGAGAGAAAGGGATAAAGGGGAATTCATCTTCGATTCTTCAAGAATGGATTAATTTCAAATATGTTTCTTTTTCAATCTAACATAAATTTTTTCACACTCTTTATGATTTTTTTTTAAAGATTAATAGAAATTTTATGTAATTAATTATTTTATAATTTTGTTTTTTCTTTTTTATCTAATTTATTAAGAAAAAGCATTACGTTCATATTTGGTAATAAAATTGTGGATAGAAATGGAAAAGGATATTTTAATTATTTTCTATATAATTTTAAAAAAATATACGGAATGATTAAAGTGTTAAATAAAATCAATTTCTTAATATAAATATTTATTATTTTTCAAATTAAAAATTTTAGTGCTTAATGTTTATTTAATGTTTCTATATTTCAATTATTAATTATAATATTATAAATTAAACAAAACTAAATGATATGGTTTAATTTATTGTATAGACTAAGTTGGATTGAGTATTTAGTGTATTCAATTTAATTACTTAATATATTTAATTATTTCAAATAATTTAAAAATTAATTTTTTAATTTGTTATTGAAAATTTAATTTTTACATAAATTAATTTTATTAAAATAAACAAAAATTTTAAATTATGGAAACTATAAATTTAACTTACTAAAATTTATAAATTTACTTTCTCATGTTGGTAGCAAAGCCATGTATCAGCATTTTTATAGAAATATTTTTTAGACAAGTAAAAATAATACCGACCTTAGCTCAGTTGGTAGAGCGGAGGACTGTAGTTGTTGCTGAAATCCTTAGGTCGCTGGTTCGAATCCGGCAGGTCGGACGTTTTATTTTTAAGTTAAAAAATTTAATTTATCATTTTAAAATGAATTTGAACCCTATTAGACTTTTAAGTGATGTATTATATGGCACAATATAATTTGTAAAGGTTTAAATCTATTTTCTCCTGTCTGTGCTACAACATAAACATGATATAACCATGAGAGATACAAAATAACCTGAAAACACTCACGAAAATTTTAATTCAGTGATACTGGAGTAGTCTCCAAAACTGAAAAAATGTCCCATTCAAATCCTAACTAGAGCTAAATTTAACCCAAAAAAAAAACTGATAAATAACGGTGTAAAATTATTTTTGAGCCTGTAATTACATAAGGTACAAGATACATTTACAAGCATTGTCATATTGTTTTGATCCTACAAACTTTGATCACAATTTATTTCTCCACATTCCTTTCAGCAATTTGCAATATAGCAAGTTAACTATGTACAAGCTAAAAGTCATCTATAATAAATACATACCTAAAATGCAGCAAATGCTTGAATACATCACATTTTTATCCCAAAGAAACATCAGGCTCAACAAGATGAATGCATACCAGAAATGTCGAAGAGACTTCAGGAACTGATTCACCTGAGGATTTAAATTTTTTTTGTCAAAATGAAATCTTCATCACAAGAAACACAAAAATAAATAGGTAAAGGAGAATGATGTGCTGAACCAAACTGTTCCCAAATTTTAGATTTCAGGGACTTGAGGAACCTTAAAAATAGCGTCTTATAAATAGTGAATATTGTAGATATAGATTATAAACTCATGAAAATAAAAGAACCTAAGATAGCCAGCAAGATGTCAGTCCTATATCAACAAAACTGAGCAACAATAAAGATAATATTAATAGTCTATATCTCCGCCAAACAGAAACATGGGCTGTCCTAATCTTACATGTAATGAAATCATAAACATCAAACAAAAAAATTGCAGAAGAATCAATGGTTTATTGTGATAAACATACCTTCCTATGACACTTTGGCAGAAAAAAGTTGCAACTTATCATCACTTACACAACCAAGTACACCAGTCCTTTGGGCACATGCATATCTCACATCAAGTATAGGGTAGTGATGCGGTTTAAGATTCTGGTTCACAATTAAGCTCGGCAATTCCCTCAGTCTCAATACATGGGCAACTCCATCAGCATACACTAATAACGGGAAGCAATTCTCCATATTTACAATGGCAGACCTTACCATTTGAAAATCACTTAAATGTGCAGATGTAGACCCCAAGTTATGATAAAAGCCACCAGCTACTCTCTTGACAAGAACTTGAGATCCCAGTATTCCTTGTCCAGGAACAGTAGATGACTCTTGATATAGGGACTGTGGATTAACTGTTGAAGTAGATGGGTGGACTTCGGGACGATATGAAGCAACAATGTCATCACTGAAGGGACAGTAAGCAAGTGATGTACAAATGCCTTGATTGTTCAATCCAGGAATTAAAAGTGGCCTTCAACAAAAAAAGCAATCAATCTTTTAGCTCTACCAATTCAACTTATTTACAAAGGTGAAGTTTCTCAGCATCATTGTTGCTGTAATTGCAGTAGTGAAACATGCAAACATGCAAACACGCAAAAAAGCTGACAAGATTCTTGAGAAACAAAAACTGCTGTTTCATCAATAAAATTAGAAGCTAAGAATAGTAAAGTGATGATAGGTTTGCTTCTTACTTCTAATCTGGTCCATCTAGGACCAGAGAACACAACACGTCAAGGTTATCTTAAAACATTGTTCTGCTGTAAGTGTATTTTTGCCGTACGAACAGTAGATCAGCAACGATTGTTGCAAAGGATGATCAAATCAATAAGGATTCTAACTGAATGTCATTTGCATCCAAATAAAACCAAGAAAGAGGAACAAGCTAAAATAGAAAGCAGATGAAATCTCCTTAAAGTACATACTTATTATACAGCCCTCAGAAAGAAATGGAGTGATTTGGGGTTAAAACCCTGTAAAATACAGCATCTGTAACTTCCAGAAAATAGCTAAGCCAATTCCATATTGACTAACCTGTCTCCAGCACCAATGTTCCATATGCATGGACCCAAGGACGAAGATGTCATCAGTGTTTTAGCATTGTGGCCAAGAGCTGGGTTATGCACCAAAGAGTGTATTGTATGAATAGGCCGGGGTGTTAGTCCAACCATGGACTGCAAAGGATTTAATGTATGACGCATATCAAACACCAAAAGCATACCATTCTGTAAGAGCAAAAAACAGAAGGAGAATAAAGAATTTGAAATTGATTCACAATATCAAACAAAATATTTGATGGACTTGCCAGAACAAGGGAGAGAGAGAGAGAGAGAGAGAGAGAGAGAGAGAGTTAGTTTTATCTAACTGAAATGGAAGAACATAGTTGCATGCTATCTGTCACACTCTCGCAAACATAAGCCCAACAACTCAGGATTTGCAAATACTCTTTAAAAGTATTGCAAGTTGCTACCTATATGGAATGCTAAAGACACCATATCCAACTAGTTTGAGATTATGATTTAGTGCAATTGAGTTGAGATGGATTAATGTTGAAAGTCAAGGATCAAACCTGCAAGCCAGCATACATATAATTGGGGCTGTTAAGATCCCATGAGCATGACCAAGCTGGAACCTGGAAAAATAAAATTTTCTCAGATAATCAAGTGAAATAATAAAATTAAGACTGTTTGTTCCATGGAAGATAACTTATCTATGGAAAACATTTTCTGAATAAAATATTTTTTTGAGAAAATAATTTATTTTCTATTGGTTGGTTGCAATACTAAAATTCCATTGGAAATTATTTTTCAGTGTTTAGAGTATCTATTACAAAATATTATTATTATTTTTTTACCTGTATAAGACCTTACACTATTTAAACTCGCAAAAAATTACTAACTTTACGTACTATTAAAAAAAAAAGTGCTAAATGTGGTGGTTTCTGGTGGGCAGGTGACTGATGAGGCCCATTGATCCCCAACATTGATTAAGAATGATCAGCAGTGGTTATTGGACCAATGGGTACGTGTATTTTCCTTTAGAGGATCCTTCAGTTTAATGAAGTTAGTTTGAAAAATGTTTTCCTATTTTGAAAATGAGAAATCATTTTCCTTAAAAACGACTTAAGTTTTCCCTTTGACCAATGCTCTTGAGCGCCCCTAGTACTAAAAAACATACAAAATGTTTTCAAGAATAATATTTTCTGTGAAACAAATGGAGCCAAAAAGAACTTTGGATATGCCTAAAAATTTTAAGTAGCAATAGTACGAGTTGCTTGTGTATGTATATGCGCAAAAGTGCATCCATGCAAAAACAAATTAAATAAAACTTGGAAGAGATCACTAAATCATCTTCTCTTCATTCTTCCACAAGGCAGCAGCATAAAAGGCACATAGTGAAAGAAAATACCATCAAAAGACCAGAAAAAATAAATAAAAGATTTAAAAACAGAGTACTGGATTCTGGTTGACCATTGGCAATACCAAATGGGTCCCAGATATCAGTACACTACTACATAAAGAGAGGTGAGTACTAAAAACGGTACAATGGAGCCTTAAAGATCACCCTTGATCCACAACATGGGCACTTAGTATTTTATAATTTTGGCCTTGTGATTCATCTATGATTTTGGGCTTGTGAAGCTCACTATAGATATTCTAACATCTATTATTTTTTCTTTAAATTATTAAGTGTAAAAATTATGGTTCCTAGTGAAGCACCGATGCTTAGATATCATTGATGATACCATAATCAAAGGGAGCACCTAAGTTTTTACTGTGAATTCAAATTTCTAAGGACAAGATACATAATTGTGCGATACCACGACAATACTTCATGTTTGTACAAAATAGGCAATTATTTGGCTTTAGAAAATCAGTTGATGGAAAATTATCCTACTATGACTTCAAAAGGATCATATGTCATGGAAAGGGAAAGGGATTAAATGTAGGATCCTTCATACATGCCAACAGTTATCTGTTGATCAAAATACAGCAGAGTGCTGTGTGAGTCTAAACAGTTTGAAAAGTTAATCATTCAGATGTCTGGTCCTGCAATGAACAATGAGATACTAGATATGTGCTACCTTATCTGTTCTAATTATTGTAAAAAAATTTACACCCTTGCAACAACAGTCTCACAAGTTTAAACAGAAGAAATGGAATGGCTAAATATAAAATTTCTACTTAAGTAATGGAAAAAAAGGGGAAACCCAAAAACCTATGACCAAAAGAGTAGTTAAAAGAGATCAGGAAAGCAAAACACAATCTTTTAGCAGACTATCATTTTACAGGGAAAAAAAAAAAAAGGAAGTTGTACCCTTAAATCGTATGTAGTGATGACTTTGTTGCTTCCCATGCTAAAACAAAGAAACACTCTTTAAGTCATATCAATTGCAAGATAAATGAGCTAAGTATGAACTACGACAAACAAGAGGATACAATAGATGTACCTAAGTACCGATAATTTCTTCCCAAGTGAAGCCAAAAGTGTGAATCTACCACATGGAGAAATTTGTAAATCTTTAACCGCTTTTGTGCTTGGAGGAAGCTGTATATCCTCATTTTCATGAGGATTAACCAAGTTAATCTGTAGAAGCATAAAGCTTAAACCAATTAAGCTTCAAACAAGCAGAAACTAGATGCATGCAAATGTAATAAAATCAGATTTGTTCTTCCTGTTCACCCCAGAATTATACTTTGTTGAGCATGTGTATCCCACCCATCCCAGAAATTCTTCGTGCAAGAATCAGGTTTTGATAAGAAAGGTCCATATCAAAAAGTCTTGCCTCTTCTACAGCCAACTCATACTGTCAAGGTTAACACTATTAGAATCAAACACGTCAGATGCAAACTTGTCAAAAAGAAAATTGGATAATCATGCACACACCCATAAATCTGAAACAACAATACCAAGAGAAACAAGGGGAAAAGATGGGCATAAAAATATATATGAGATGAGAAAATTTCAACTGAGTTCCATTTTTCTAGAGCCTTAGATTCGTTCTAGTATGCTTCTTTGGCTAGTTGTCATTCAAAATTGGCTTTCGACTTAATTACAAGTTCCTTCAGGTTTTAACCTGTTTTATTTTACTTCTTTGGATTGTTGAAAAGATATCTAAGCACCTAGATGAGAGGATGAATGCTTCTTTCTCCATGGGAAGTAACATATCATCACTTCTATTTAAGTATGTTTGCCTTCTATTCCCCTTTACTGTCTTAGTAGAAGTCTTGTTCGGGTGGTGGAGAAATTGAAATGATCGTGAGGGTTTCATACTGTGTGGGGCAGGGTGTTATCAAACCATTTAGGTGTTTTAACTAGTGGTTAGAAGCCAGCAGTTAGCATTTGGTCTTTCATAGTCAGCATATGGTCTTTCATAGTCATAGTATTTGGTAAAGTTGGTAGTTAAAGCAGCTTTTAAGAATCCAGCAGTTGGCAGTTCAAAATTATATCATAAATATTTAAAGCTGAGATTTCTAGTTGTTGGCAGTTAGGCTTCCGGCCTTTAACTTCCAACCTCCAACATCTATCGATTGGCCTCCTAGACACCCACAACCCACCACAACTAACCCAATCATGCATTAGTTAGTTGGGACTTCTTTTGTGATGATTTGGTACAAAATTGGTAGCATATGCAGAATGATTGGAAAAATTAAAAAATGCAGTCCAAAGATGGATAGTTAAAAAAAAAAAATTATATCCTTATAATTTTATTATTTCATGCTTCCGGGACAGAAGTCACTTCAGCATCAGAAAAGGAGATGAACTTAATGAGCCACTCAATGGAGGCAAACTCAACTCTTAACTGTTAGATATAATCCAAAACACATGCAAGGAACAACATAGGGTTGCATTATGAACTTTTAGAAGCTCATCATTCAATACCCAGTGCTTATTAAATGCAACTTGACAATAGTAAAAACAGGCAATATACCTCCAACATAAAGGTACAGTGAAGAAGTTGTTGTCTCCAGAAATTTTGGCTGAAGTCTGCATTATCAAAGAGACACAATCAAATTCTTAAAAAACAACAACAAAAAAAAAAAGCAATAATCAAAATCAACTGCCAATTCCATACTATTCTTACAAATGTTGGGCTTCTATTCAATTAGTTTAAACAAAAAAAAAATTCTAACAAAGACAGCTAAGTACTAGTAAATATGAAGCAGTTAATGACAGTAAGAGGGCTTGGAATTTTTTATTTTTATAACTGAATGCCTGAACAGTTGTTTTAAATTGAGTGTCTAAACATTTAAACTTGAAATGTAATTCTTTTAGGCTTCTGATTATCAAAGTTGCCGAGGTCGAAAATTTCAAATGAAAAAGTTATGTTTGCCATTTAGCTTGTGCTACTTGTAATGATACGGCTATCCTTCTTTTCACCTTAAAAACTCACGGTATAGAATTCAGAAGTTAAGACCACAACAATTTTGAGACTAACTAGGAAAACAGAATTAAAAATAAAGTTCGAAGGACCTAAGCCTACTTCACTTCACTGAAACTTACCTAGAGTGTGAAATTATTGTAGTTTGCCGTGGCCTTGCTTGAGTTTGGTATTAGTTTCCGTGGGGTAGATTTTCATCATTTTGTTTATTGCTGATATTAGTTTCATTTTTCATCACTGTTTTACCTTTGGTTACTCAGAATATTTTGTCTGCTGACTTGGTGCTTAGATGACAAACATCTTATTTTTTCAAGTTAAATTAGTCCACCTCACCAACTTATGCAATTGAAAGCCCCATAGGTTTTCCATTACAACAATCTGAAATATTTGGACATTCAATTGCAGAACATAGAAGTTTAGAAACTCGAACAGAAAATGGAAATGATCAGGCATTCCCACTGTCCCTATGTGGAAGTTTCTATCCCATTGAAAGCTCATTTATTCATTACCCTCCAAATATTCTAAAATGCTCCATTCAGTAGCACCACTCAATGATTTTTCCTCATATTTGGAATGGCTTCACTTTGCCACTATTCCACACTTCCACAGCCTTCTTCACCAAAAAGAACCCAGTTAATCCCTACAATAGAAAATCAAGGTCCACAAAATTATTGGTACTTTGCAATAAAGATTGGTATTCTAGTCCCATTTTTTGCACATAACACATCTATGGGCTAAGACAAATCCTCTCTTTATGAAAAGTTTTTTTTTTTTTTTTTTGAGGATATCTCTTCATTAACTTGCTCATGGAATTGCCACTTTCAATGAGTCTTTGATCTTCCAATCCACATTCCACAAAAATTCTCCACCTCTTTCCTTTCTGAGTTCTGCATAGTAGCTTTTAATGGTGAAATGTGTTGGAAACTAGAGGCACGCAACTCACACAAATTAGAATAAGAAACACAAAAAGAAAAAGAAATATAAGAGTCAAGGAAATTTATATAGTTTGACATTGTGCCTCAAGGAAAAATAAGACTCAAAATAGAAGAGGCACGCCACTCGCACACAAAACATGCTCACAGCCCTATCTCCTTGAATTTTGCGACAAACTTCACATGCAATAACATATAAGGTTACATAATCTATTTCATCACAACACTCAAAATAAGGAAGAAAATGCAGAGCTATGAAATCTTAGCAAACAATTAATAGCAAGAGATAGCATCAATGAAAAAAAAAAAGAATCAGAATAAAACTCATTTACTTATCAAGTAGAAAGGTTACCAAATCGTCCACTTTGAGCCTCCTTAGCATTAGAAAATCCAAAAGGTTTACTCCCCATCTCCACAAATGGCATGTTCCCCATACAAGTTTGCTTCTATACAATCCAAAAATAAATAAATAAATAAGAAAAACCTTAAATCCAGCAACATGGAAAAGGCGGAGAGGACCTTTCTCAGAAACTCAGATAAACTACTTATCAAAATAAAAGAAATATAGAATAGCTATTTGTCATAGAAAGTTAATATTATTCTTAAATGTTCCTAAGGAAAAATAAAATCCAGTATACAGTAATAATAGCTCATACTTCCTTGGGATTGTGTAATTCCTTGAGCAAATTATCTTGTATTTTGAGCAAGTTATCTTGTACGTCAAGCAAATCAGCTCTCTGCACAAGAATTAGAGAAAATATCGAATCTCATTTGCTGCTGCACCTGGACTAGTCAAACCAGAAACATATGTTCCAAAAAAAAATTCCATGATGTTGAGTATCGTAGTTATCCTATTTGATTGTCACCTCTGCCTTAAGGGAGCCAATTTCAGCCTCAAGAGATTGAACTTTCTGCAGAAAGATAAGAGTATTTGTCAAGATTTATTTTCTATACGTTATGTTTTAAAACACATCATTCCCAATAGACAATGCCTGAAAGCAACCTTCTTTAGATCTTCATTATTAACTACTATTGGTGATGCATAGAGCTTTCTAACATCCCTCAGTGTGCATTTTGCATTGCATTGAGGACACTGTGAAGAGGAAATACATACATGAATAAAGACTTGATGACAAGTTCTATGAGGGTATGAAATAAGAATAGATGGCAGTGATAGGAAAATATACCTTTCCAGAAATCAAATGCCGTTGAAGCCATCTACTGATGCAAGACAAACCATACACATGTCCACATGGAAGACAGCTGCCTTCCTCAACCGTTCAAAGTAGGATGTTGAACAAAAGACAATAAGCAACAGTCAAAGTGAGCTATGAACTATTATATTATAGAAAATAAATAAATGGATCCATTTGCAGACTCAAAATAACGCTAAAATTAACATTAAATTGAAAGGATAAGAAAAATAGCTTTTAGTCTACAACTCCCCAATTCTACATGTACAATTTCCGATTAGGGGAAAATGATTGCATATCATTATATGTGCCTTTCTTCATCAATGTGTCCTCCAAACACAAATGTCATATGATCCTTTCACCTCCAAGTTACTACCAACTCCTTCAAAGACTCCCCTTATGCCTTGAATCCCTCCATAGAAACTCATCAAATACAAATCATCAAAGGATATGACAACAATCACCCCAAAAACAAGAATCTTTGACCATAATCATGGTGCTAATCGAAAGAAAACCAAGTGTATGGTAATAGGCGGTAGCAATTAGACAAATTCGGCAGGGAATCAGTCAATGAGAGACAACTTACAGACATTTTCATAAACCTTTCAATTCTAATCACAAAACTCACAATAACGATTAGTAAAGCTGGATATCCTAGCATTTATCATATCTTGATGTTGCCTAGTTGGTTTAGGCACCAGTGATTTGGATTCATCAATTGCTTATAAGGTTCCACAAACCAGAGCACTTATTTCATCAATTCTTAACCACAACATTAAGAAAAAGAATGATCACCAATCAATTCCAGAATAATCATAACATCCAAAAGATAACTAATAGAAGCATAACTTGTGCATTGTTGTGATATTACCAAAAATCAATCAAACAAACGAACAAATTATCACCAATTGCTATCAACAACAACAACAATAATCAAAGAAGTGGGTATTGAAAAACCATCATCGAGTCAATCTAGAAGCAGAATGAAATTAATTCCCAGAAAAAAGGGTATTCCTAACCTGACTTGATGATCGCCTTGAGAACCCCAAGGATCCATACAAATAGGACAAAACAGCCCATCCAAATTGGGTTCCTTCAGTTCTGTCTTTCTCTCCGCCACATCACTAGAATCCACCTTCTCTTTCGATAACGAACAAGAAGGTACTCTCTTCTCTGTTTTTCTTCGAGTCTGATCATCGTTTTCCTGCTGCTCTTGTTCTTCTACCACTTGGCTGTCGTCGATGAGCATTGGAGTGGCAGTATCAGATGATGATGATGATGAAGAAGATGATGGTTGAGGAAGAGGTATATAAGGGTTGTCTTGTTGTTGTTGTTGAGATTGTTGAAATAAGGATGCAAACATTGTGGCATGGTGGTGTTGAACCTGTTGGTCTTGCTGGTTTTGCCAAGCAGAGAAATGAAAGTTTCTATCCATGGAAAAAGATGGAAACAAATAGTACCAAACTGTTACTGTGTCGTTTTATATCCTCCACATTCGCCACGAGGAATAATTATAATTGTGATATCTATATTTTCATTTTTTTACTATTTTAATATCTTGACAAAAGTTTTTTGCAATCAAGTGCCTATACTGAACATATATATATATATATATATATATATATATATATATATATAGCTACATAATAGGCACTGTGGATCCGCTTTTTCTCTAAAAAAATCTTCATGTCAGAACATATATAAATTAATATTATAAAATTAAAAAATATCCGTTCAGAATTGAATATGTAATAATAAAAATTTAAATCTTATATCATATTTATTCTATAAATTATTATTATTATAAAATTTCTTCCATAAATAATCTTTTCATAACTTAATAAAATATTTTATATTTTTATTTATTTTAAAATTAAATATTTTTATTATTTCATTAAAATATTCAATTATATAAAAAAATTTTAAGTTAATAATCAATTATTAATAATTATTTTTTTATTATTTCAATTGTACTATAAAAATAATTAATTTTTAAATTTAATATATATATATATATATATATATATATGATGAGATGAGTTTGTGGTGGGTTATAGAACAAAACATATAATTATTATCTTCGCTTCATAGCCATTCAAAAAGAAATTAAATTATCAAATGAAATAGGTAAGGCCTGTGATACCCTGCCTATCCCATTCCTCAATTAAAATAGGAATTTTTCGCTTTGATCAGAGTTGATAAAGCGGATCTCCATTGAACCAATGCATTTTGTCATCCTTATGTCAAATTCACATAAAAAAGATAAAAAAAAAAAAAAAGATCAAAAAGACCTTTTATATTTAGAGGAATTGTAAATAATAAAAAAATTAAAATTATGTGTTAAATAATAATTATCTATGAAATTAATTTAACAATTAACTATTTAAATTATGAACATTTATATATAATAATTATAATATTAAAAATTAACTTATACAGATCAATAATTTTTTTATTTAATAATATCGAAATCATATTCGAGTAAATAAAAAATTAAGTTTGGGTGGCAGTTAGAATTAAATTTACCACAAAAAATTCTCTTATATAATCATAAAACTGAAAAATTGGAATTTCTCTTGAATATCCAGTGTGTTCTTAAATCTTTTTCAGAATAATTTATTTAATATTTTATTAAAATATAAAATTAAAAACACAGCATTTTTAAGAAACAGATGAGGCCTGTGATACCCCCAGTAACTCATTTAAGGCGATGGTGGAGTCTTGGCATCAAGTACTTTCTGCGTGGTACCGAGTGCAGTGTTTCATTAGTAAAGCTTATATAATATAAAATCACTATCCCACATTTAGATATCTTCACTAAGCAAATGAAGAATGAGGGAGGAAGAAATACATAAGAATTGAAAATATTAGGGAAATTTTGTTTTCCTTTATTTTGTTTGGATAAAATGTTTGAGGGAAGGAAAATTTACACACCACTTTCATTGTGTGAATTACATTAGGGGTAAAAAAAAAAAATAGTGGCTTAAACTTTTTCTTGAAATTTTTTGGAAGGGTCATTAAATAGGTAATTCTATTTATTTTCCATCTAGTTTCTCTCAAATTGAGAGGAAAATGTGTTGTGAGTTCAACAATTTGTCCAATATGCAAGAATTTTAATAGTTTTTTAGTAAAATTTAAAGTTATACATGGCTAATAATGTAAAGTTGAGAAATAAAATTGTGTATACATCTTTTTTTTTTCCCTAAATGTAGCTATAATCCAACTAAGTAATTTGTTAATAAAAAAAAATTATTTATGATCTGATCTCAAAAATCAAATCTTAATTTTAGCAAATATCATTACCATGTAGGATTTAATTATGTATTATTAACAGACTTGTCTCAAAAAAAAAGAAAAAGATTAATATATTAATGAAAAACAGAGAAGGAGTACTAGAATGTTGTTTAAATTCATAAAACTTAACATAATAGATTAATAAATTAATAGCCACCCTAATAATACAAACAACATTATAACAAAGACATTAAGAGGCTGTTTGGTTGGCCAATTAAACATCTCTAATTGCCGATTGCTAACATGCACATCGTTAATTAAAAAATTTTATATTATTTAGTTGGCCAATTAAAAATTTCGATTATAATAAAATTTCTCTTCAATCGACAAATCTCATAAGCAGCTATAAACTGTTTTTAGCGATTGAAGATTTGACAATCGCACGTTTATACTAATCGCACGTTTAACAATCGCTCTACCAAACACCCCCTAAGAAAACAACAAAAACTAATAACAACCAATTAAATACCAATGGCTAATTAATTAATTAACTGATATTAATCCTAAAAATAAACCTAACAGGCTTTGAAAGAAAAAGAACTCAAAGGCTTGAAGTTTTAGGATTTGGAGAAGCAAAAGCCAAGAATTCTGGATCATTTTCCAATAAACTCCTCCTTTCTTTATCTAAGGTAATCCATGCCTCTATTCCTTTACCATCTGTTGTTTCGATAAACACAGTCAAGTTTCTAAATGCAGGGCCAACTTTCCCAAATATGCCAAAAAATAAAGGCTCTCCCCATCCAAAATCAAGCTTAGTAAAACCAAGATAACACCAAGAAATAAATGCAAATATGTCTGGTTTTTCCATAGAAAATATGATCAAAATACTCAAATATAGTTTCACACCCATCATTACCTTGTAAAGTCTGAGTATAATCACTTTTATAAACACCAATAGCTTCACTTAAGTGCTTCATAAGTTCATGTAACTCTGTGTTTGTTGTGTCACTAAGGTTAGAAACTGTTGTTGCCCACCAAAATAAATTCCCAATAGAAGCATTAGACATTGGAGGCGAAGTTCGAGTTCGAAGATTCACAGCTTCTACTAAAATAGATGGTTTTGGAGATCCTCCTGATACTGCATTTGAAGCTTTCATACAATATTTCCAAATGAAACATGTCAAGGTTTCAACTCTTGATGGGTTCACCTCAATCTTACCTTTTGCAGTAGCCCTAATCGACTCTATCGCTTTCGAATTGAATACAAATCTCCTTGTAACATAGTTTGCTTCAGTAAACCATAATTTTTCCATCAAAGACAAATGGGTTGGTGGGAATGAATCAGTTTTCGGTGGGAAAAAGAGTGATGGGTGTTCAAGATTTGGGTAGATAACATTAATAAGGTTATTTCTACAACATAAAGAAGCCCAAGTTTGCATAAAACCCTTACCTATCTGTCCATCTGTGAGCTTGTGTGACAAACAAATACCTATTGCAATACCTCCACAAATAAATTTGTTCACTTGGGTACATACTAAAGGTATGGAAATTTCTACTTCCTTAGTAAAGGGTTGGTTTGGAAGCAAATGGTTTAATGACTCAATTTCATAATGTTTAAGGAACTTAGACATCAAACAATTAACTTTGGCTTCTAAAAATGGGACCCCTTCATTGAAATTTTCAATATAGAGGTTATCATTTGTTCTTCCAGAATAAGGGTAGTAGAGATTCAGGGTTTCAGAGAGAGATTTCTTTAGATTATCAACTAGTTTTAGGTTTGAACAAGAAGAATCATTTTTGTTCATGGGGTAGAAGAGAACAAGTGATGCATATGTTTGGGGAGTAAGCTGATCGAAAAGGGAGAATTTGTAGGGTTCTTTATGTTGAATTTCTGGTGAAGATGGTTTTAGCACTTCTCTTGAAATGATATTAACTTCCATCTTTACTAGTTTTCAATGAGTTGATAGCTAGCAATTTGAATTTCTGAATTGAAAAGGCTTAATGAGTTCTTGTTTTATAGAGAGAGAGGGAGTGGAAAATGCAGTCTATGAAAATCACGAGTTCTTTTAGAGAGAGTGAATGGAAAATGCACCAAAATTATTTAGTTAATGCATTTCTGTCAAACAAAATTGTACGTACTAATGTTTTCAAAATCGGAACATATTTTTAAAATCGGACTCGTTAAATAATCGATAAAGATATAATATTAGAGGATTAGAAGTTCGATCAGAGTCAAACCGATTAAATAAAATATATATATATATATATATATATATATATATATATAT
>CANXYC011802518.1:0-26913 GCA_948193065.1 Aleurites moluccanus
TGATGAAGACTATTCATTTTGAATTGACATAAGTATAAATTGATGTGAGTTGTGTACTGGAGGTTGAATTGGGTTTTGATATTGATATTAGAAGTGTTTTGTTATGTTTTCTATTTGGGCAAATGTTAATATTACAGAGGAAACTCTGTCCGATTTTCAGTAAAACCCAAAGTAGTTAAAAAAAAATATATGTCATAAAAATGATTTAAATGAAATGAAAGCCTGTAATTTGGGTTCTTCGTGGTACTGGTATGTGAATTATTCCCGTGCTCTAGGACCGTCATAGCCCTATAGTGTGGGTTGTGACATTAACATACCTCTTGATGATTCCACAATGTTATCAAGTTTTGAATATGTCAAGTCTAAATATAAATCACAATGGAAATACACCAATGTTCACAATCCTATTTACTTGCCAATAGTTTATGATTAGAGATAGAAGTAGTATTATTTGCTTTCTTAATTTTTTTCCAACCACTTCTCTTTCCCAACCACATGATATATATAGAGGATATATGGTTGTCTAGAAAAGTTATATTGCTTCATGGTGACCATTGCCAATGGTTGCATGGTTTCATAAAAAGCCACCAAGTAACTACTTTTATAGTCACTTAATTATATTGATATGAGTATAGGGTTTGACCCATCATAGGTGCAATCCTTTTATTACTTCCAACAGATTATGTTTCTAGTTTTTGGAGAAAATTTTGAAATCTTTTTGTTCCAGCCAAAGCAAAGGATTGTGTATGGAGGGCTCTTCATAATTGTTTGCCAACTGCTACTGTTCTGAAAACCAAAAGAGTTGATATTGATGATTTATGTCCAGTTTGCAAAATGGAAGCTGAATCTCCCTTCCATGTTCTGGTGTCTTGTTCTTTTGTGTTCCAATGTTGGAGTTCTTCTGCTACTGGTTATTTTAGAGGAGGCTCAAATAATCTGCTTGAATGGTTAAGGCTGGCTTTTATTCTTATGGATATGGATCACTGTGGCTTGATTGCTATGTTATGCTAGTCTATCTGGAAAGCTAGGAATGATTTAATTTGGAAAGGGATTAGTGTATCAGTATCTAAGATGGTTCGTGCTGCAGAGGCTATGCTTAATGAATGGAGAGCTGCTCAAGATAAGAGGGAAACCAGGCTGTCTTCATCGTCAGTCTCACAACCTGCTGTTAGGTGGTCTAAACCATTAGCAGGTTGGTTCAAGCTCAACGTTGATGCTGCCATTTTCAATTCCTTAGGGAGAATTGGGTTCGGTCTGATTCTAAGGGACCATTCTGGTCTTTTTATGGCTGCTAAATCAATTTTGATCGAAGGGAGCCAAGACCCAATGTTGGCAGAAGCCCTGGGGGTTAGGGAGGCACTCAGCTGGATCAAGAAAAAAGGCTGGACTCGTGTTATTGCGAAAATAGATTCTCAACTAATATTTCAAGCTATCCATGGCAACTCTTTGAACTTATCTGGAGTAGGAATAGTGATTGATAATTGTAGGAATCTTGCGAAGGAACTAATTCAGGTGTCCTTTTTTGTTATTAGGTGCTATACGAATGTGGCTGCCTATGTTTTGGCAAGGGGAGCTATTTTTTGTCAGATGGCCATGAATGGGCTCAGGTCCCTTTTTTTTGTTTGATGTACTGGTTTCTGATTTTTATTAAAAAAAAAAAAAAAAAAAAGAAATATAAGAATATATTGTGGACGTACAGAATTCCATCTCCAAAGAAGATGTGGTAAGATGTATGTTTTCTGTTCAATTTTTTGGTGTAGGGTAAAATATTGATAAAGTGCATAATTATCCTGCTGGCTTAAAGCATAATAATATGCCAACACCATAAATGAATACTCGTGCCAAGTTCTATATATGGTCTAAATTCATAAACATGTTGGATCCAATTAGATACACACAAAAGAAGATCCAAGTTTTTTTAACTAAAAAAAAAATTACTAGATGTTATCGTCACTGCTCCATCCTGTAGGAAAACAATTATCTATTATTAATCTATCTACGCAATCCAATTTAAGCCGAAGATTTTTTAAGGCTATGAGTTACGTTATTCATACACTCTGAACTTGAACATGAAGCTCAAATTTTCTTTTAAAATAACAAAATTGTGATTTTTTTTTTTTAAAAAATTCCAGTAGGGCGAAAGAATCAGAATACCGACCGATTATATTTTCGGACATCAGTATACGCTCAGCCTCTAATACTTTCACATGAAAAATATTTCATTTTCTTTTTATTATTTATAATCCAGGTGCTGGAACTGGACTTTGTTTTTAATACACTTCCAGCTAAAACTATTTCCCAACAGCAAGATGTTTGCCTCAGCTAACTAAATAGTATAATATATGTTTATAAAAAAGACGAAAAAATAAGGGGAAAAAATAGGAAAGAGAGAAAGAAACTTGTTAAGATAATCAGAATAAACTACAAACAATTCACAACAATCACTTGCTCGACACAACATTCCACACTTCTGGTCCCCACAATTACGTGCCCAAAGAATTTATGTCCATCATTTAACCCAACTGCCTCTGTGCATGGAATGGCTAATTCAAATGTGCACATCCTCAATCTCTCCTTTCCTCTTCCTAAGGAAAAGGCAATCCAATGCTTTACAGCAAGTCTAAAAGAGGAGGCTGTCCAGACACTTGTTTGGCATTGCTAGACCTCGAGGTAGAAATGCCCCCTCTTCCTCTTCCTCTTCCTCTTCCTCTACCCACAACAGTTGATGGTGGCGGAGCAAGTTTAGGTGCAGGTTGGCCATTGTTGCTGGAACTAAATATAGATCCGAGATCTGATGATTTCTTATCATTATAAGAATCCAAAGTAGATGTACCTTGATTCTGTTTCAAGAAACCAAGAGAATTCTGAGGATTGAGACTGCTATTCAAACTACCCGTATTCAATGTAGAAGTCCCTTGTTTTGGTTTCAATGGCTCAAATGAAGTTTGGCTGTCGAAAGCCCAGCTGTTTCCATTGGTTTGGAAGTTCATACTGCTGGGTGTGCTCGTGTTCAAACTGTTAATGTAATTGTTTGTCAGTGATCCCATTGAGCCATTATTAGAAATTCCCAGTGCATTGGAAGTACCACTCGGTCGTGGAGGCCAATTAGCAAAAGGATCTAGATCATCAAAATTTGAAGATGATGACGTTCCAGCGTTCACTTGCTTCTCAACATTGCCCAACTGAGGGGTTACTCCTGAAGATGCGCGAGGAGGCCATTCTATGTCAACTGGAGGGCATGATGCAGCTGTTTGCTGACCAGATACAGTAGAAATTGAGGGAGATTCTGATTGCAAAGAAGGTATTTGAATTGGCTGATTACTCAATACAGAGGGAGTAGATAATGGCTTGCTTGTAGAAGGCTGGTTTTTAGTTGCAGGTCCTTTTGAGATGGGACCCCAATCCTCGTCCCAGGAAGGGCTACTCTTAGTTGCAGGAGCAACAGTTCCACTTGTTTTGCTCGAGGCTTGAGATGAAAGCCCATTGGGAAAGCTTGTTGGCTTTATCTCTGGAACTCCAGAATCAGTTACTGTAACGCCTCTTTTTTCTTCTATCATCCTATAACAAACCCAAAACATTTTAAGAAAACAACAAAACACAGAGACAACAATTTCATTAGCAGTGATTTAATTAGTGTATGGATATAGATAGACAGGAAATAAGTTATGGAGGTCTATGGTGCAATGCATTATTGTAGTACCTGAGGATTTCCTTCACAAAGAGCATGTATTTGGCAAACTGCTGAACATTTAATTGTTGGGCAGTGAGAAGAGGTGTGAGTAGTGGAAGGACGTGCTCTGCCACAAATTCTACCCCATACTGATAAGAATCAAGCAAAACACAACTGTGAGATTCTTCTACAGACCACAAAAGAACGAAAACTAATGCAGTGATAGTGCATGTCACTAGAAAATGTTACCTGCTTGAGAATTGAATTTGCAACCCCAAGGGTACACATAAGGGTGGGAGCAGAGCGGTCGACAGCTGTACAACGTTGAATTGTTTGCAAGATTTCCAGAACAGAAGGTTTATCGAGCGTGTGAACAAGATCCCCCAAGCACAACAGAGCATTGACTCTTACCTGACAATAGTAAAAAACTAACTTCTGGTTAACCTCTGCACTTCACCAGAAAAGCATGGGTGCATTGTAAATCTCTCATCAGAAAAATAGTTCACCAGTACACCCTTTCTCTTTAGGTATTCGCATGAACAGTTTCCAACTTTGATAAAAATCCACAATATTAATAGAAAGAACAAACAGATGAAGCTTGAATAAAAATGGGAAGTAAAAAAAAGAAACAAGCATACCGCAGCAACAGTAGTTTTAAGTGCTAATCCATGAACACGAGGCAAAATTGATTTTTTCACTAGCTGCAAGAAATAATAATAAATAAAAAATTAGACACATCCCCACCATAATGGTGCTTTTTTATAAAAAAAAAAAAAAAAAAAAAAAATACTTTTTAATGGTAAGTGACCAAACACACAGCAATGGATGCACAACAGCTAGAGAAGAAATATAAGAATAATAATTGAGCAAATGCAAGGCAAAATGCTAGTCTACCTCCCATCAGCATATGTTTAATCTGAATTATTTATAACAGAATCTCAGTGCAAAATACTTCATGCAACCACCAGCTCATGAAAATGAATATATGCACGTGAAAATGAACATAGATACACATGAATATATGATATTCTCTATGTACATGAGCATGCACATAAATTCATACAAATGGCAGTCACCTGAACATCAAGTTGCTTGGCAAGAGAGGTCGATTTTTTCAGGACTTCCTCTTGAATGCGTGGATCAGTATCATCATAAGCTTGAACAAGCATAGGAAGGAAATGGGATACTAAGTTCTCCTGACTAGTCTACAACAATTAAATAACAGACAATGTTAGCAAGGAGTATGCTATGATTTATTGCAGTAAACATGTGTACGAGTGCCATCAAGGAGGGAAGGGGCCGAAGACACACGGAGAAAGGGACAAAAACAGAGAAGCAATTTTAAGTTAATACTCCAACAGGTGATTCAGCCAAGACAGTCACGTAGAGAATAGGGGAAAATAAATACATAACCAGAAAACATCGAAAAAAAAAAAAAATTAATACCCAGTGACCTAGGGGCCATAGAACCTTATACTTTAAGAAGAATTGAGTAAAAAGGCACAATGTCCTCCAAAATCCAATTATGGGTCCTAGGAAAGAAAATATAGAACCAGAATTTTAGCCTGAAGCTGCTCAATACTCATGCCCACAATTTTATGGCTGCAAATCCCAAAATTTGTACTGTGATCAATGTCTCCTCAGTTTGAATTATATGAAACCAGAATACAAATGCCTACATCTAGTAAGTAACAGGAAATTAGAATCACGATTTTTTTATTTCTAAAATAAGAGGTTTTGGGAAGAATGTGTAAATACAGCATTCAGAAATTCTTCAAATTTGTAGGCATAAGAAGCTTTACACAATTATATTTAATTTTTTTTATTTCACCCATTGAGATAAACCCCCGTGTCCCATGCCTACTTGCTGAGGCTTGAAGCCAAAATTGGTATCCCAAATCCCCTTGCATTTTACAAGATGGACAGCTACTGGACCAAAAAGCAATTGACTTCATGATTTATTAATTATGAGGCTCATCACTAACAAAGCCTAGGCCCCACTCACAAATATAAAAAGAAAAAGAAGAGAAAAGAAAAAACTAACCAGTGTTACCAAAAAAAAAAAAAGAAAAAGGAACAAAACAAACAAAGTGATATAAAAAAAGCATCCCTAAAATGTTGCAAAAATGATAGAACAACTCAAAAGGTCATTGCCAAATTATCATTCAACCAAAATAAGTTCCCGAGAGAGAATTTGAAAACGTTTCTACAGCATCTTCGAATGTAATTACTGCTATCAAAACTTTGGACTGCATCTCGATGTTGCAAGTTCAAAACTTTTACCAATACGCGGTGATGGACATTATATCAAAAATAGAATTGAAAGTGAATGGACACTAAAAAACAATCACTTAAAACATAAAATAAACTCCATTATTTGATCTCCCTTCCTTTGATTTTCAGTCATTAAAAGAACCAAAAAATAAAGTATGATGATAGATTTCTAAGAACTAAGATCTCATGATGGAGTCTAATGAATTGAATGCTATTCATTGGTACAGCGCATGAGCAACCCATCAACATATAGATGCACTAAATGCCTTCCAATTTAGCCACCAATACTTATTACATGCATCAAAACCTATACAATTGGCTACTTGAAATAATATTATTTTCTGAACTAAGAAATCAAACTGAAAACTTAACACAGGAAGCCACTTTAACAAACAATGTAACAGCTCCTTCAATCTATTCATGTATAACAATTGCATCACACTTTTAGTTACCTTGTTGATAATGAGTTCAGCACGCTTCACAAGTAGCAGTAGTGTCTCACCAGCAGCAGTGCTCAGGACAGGAATAAGAGCTGGAAGCGTTGATAGCTCAAAATCATTTTTATCCTACAACAGAAATTAATGTATTTTCATGAAAGGGGTAAGTAAATATATACATTTACACATACATAGATGAGCAGGAAATTACAGTAAAACTAGAAATTAAGACGTTGATTGAGGAACTTCCAGCATTTATTAAGAATATGTTCATGTTGTTATCATTAATCCTGCAGATAAGATGGTCAAAAATAGACACAGTGATGTGCAACCTATACCAAGTAGGCATGAAAAATGACTAGAAGGTTGACGGAGAATAGGAAGAGAAAAAACTTCAAATTCAAGAACTCAAGCTTAGAATTACATTCATATTTAATATGGGAGTTTATTGGAGAAATTATAGGGTTATTTACTAATACTTTTGGGTTTAATTTATGCTTTTAATTAGATAGATATACAGCTGGTCTATTAGTTTAAAAATCAGGGGCAATTTTGTAATTTTCAGCTTTGCTAGGAAATCTGTTCCAATTTCTTTAAGAGTCCTTAATTTAGTTTTAAATTTTATTTTGGTATTTATTGGTTTAGGAAGAATTTAATCCTTTTTAGTTTATTTTAAGAGTCTAAATCCTTGTAGGATGAAAACTAGTTTTGAAATCCTTTTCTTAAAGGATTAAGAGTTGTTTGAGTCTATAAATACCTAGCATTGTAATGTACGTAATTAATCATTTTTATTTAATAAAAAAATAGCAATTATACTATTTCGAGTTGTGTGATGCAATTCAATCCTAGTTGTGATATCATGGGATCTTGGATGTAAAGTCTAAGGTGGTGATGTCCACCACCAAGGAAGTTTAGGTGTGAAGTTTAAACTATTTTATCCTGAATTTACTATTCCCATTACTGTTTATCGGTACTGTTTACAGCACCAAAACAACCCTAACTCTTTGTTTTGTTTCAGTTTTGCATCTCACATCCCTTGCTTACAATCCCCAGCCTTCCACATATAGTTTCTACCCATTCTAACCTCCATATAAGCACAAATTTATACTTTATATCCAAGCCTCTAACTCGTCCTGTGTCAATGGTAGTTGTGAAAAAAAATAACTAGATTGCAGATGAAATCAAGAAGTAGCTGCAGTAAACTACGAAAAAATATAGGAAACAGAACATTTGGCGTAAGACATCTGCTTGAGGGACATTATCTGAAATGTTTAACCTTGCCACTTAATAGAACTTGTCAACCACCAAGAGAAACTAAATTATATTGGAAATAAGTGGAACAAACTACACAAACATGCCAATCATTGACCTGTAATAACAATGATGAGAGAACCAATACCTGAGACTCGGCTATTGTGAGAACCATGGGAAGAATCATTGGCTGCATCACCATGTTTCTAAGTTCTGCACATAATGGTGGAAGTACCTACAAGAAAATCTTGTTTACTGAAATTGTTTTTTCAAATAATATGAGAAAACCATATATATATATATATAACATAAAATATGAAGGGTAAACAAATAATCATCATTAAAAATACTAAGGTATCTAACCTTTATAAAATGTTGGTGATAAAAAATCAAAACCAAGCAATTTTTGTTAATGTTTATTAGTCAATGGGTATCACAAAGTAGAGGTATACACATGGATAAGAAACAATTAAATGAGATATCACGTAAGTGAGCAAGAAAAATAACAAACCTTATACCGCAATACTCGGGAGTCAAAATCTTTCCACATATCTGATAATGCTTTTAAGAACTCAGACTTCTGCATGTTATCTCTTTCCTGCAATAAAATAAAATCTGTCATTAACTATCATTTCCACCACACAGTTTACTTTATTTTCCTTCCCCCTTCCCCACCCCCCGACACACCAAAACCCAAAAAAAAAATCCCCATAAAGCAGTGTGTCCAAGGCAATTAATCCCAGAAGTATAAACCAATTATATTAAATGTATCACATACAAGCATGTGGTCCAGGAAGCGAAGAGCACGCAACCTAGCGTCATTCCGAAAAAATGGAGAACCTGCAATAGAAGACCATTGATTATAATAATAATACAGATATCCACAAGAAATTACTTAAGCAAGATGCGTCCTATATCTATCATGTCACAAAGTGCTGAAAATTGATAGTAGGCCATTCAAGCATCGATTAGGTAATAAAAATTATAGCCATTCCAAAAGCCTGCTTACTTTGATGCACGGAGTCACTTGCACTTCAGATACATGAAATATAAAGCTTTGGAAAATAGTGTTACATAATATGGGAATGGAAGAAACGATGGAGGATGGCCCTAGCCTTTCATCAACAACAATGGAAGAAGTGACGGTCCTAAGCCAAGTGTATAGTTTAAGCTAATATTTAAAAAAAAAAAAGGGCATAATATAGAGAATTCAATTTCTAACCCCACAAATAATCTGACTACTAAATGACTAAATATAACATACTAAGTTGATTCTCTCTTGTTGACGTTAACTTGAAAAAGGATACTACATAAAATTTTCAACTTAAAAATCTCAGTTAAAAATTTAAAACTCATGGCTGCTGGCATCAAAAAGCAAGAGTAGAAATTCAAGGAAGACTGCCAAATATATAAATTCACATCCATATCACGCACACATGCATACACAAACACACACACACATACACACACTAAAAAAAAATCAGTAATTTTATTAAAAAAACAATCAGAAACATTTGTAATTCATTTAAATCATAATATACATGAAGCAAATACCTTGTTTAGAAATGATATATTTGATCGAGTACACCATAATGAATTCAACATCAGTTTTGATGTTTATACTTTTTCTGTTCTACTTTGCAATATTTGAAATAGACAAGTTCTTTTAACACATGCATTGCATGTGAATATATAGCTATATTAATATGTTTGTGTATATTTAAATGGATATAAATATTGAATTTTGTACCATAATTCTTATCAACATAAAATACAGTAAAACCTTTAAAAATTAATATCGTTAGAACTCATAAATTCTATTAATTAAAAAATATATTAATTAATCGATAACCTAATAATTAATTAATTTAAAGAGTATTTACAATTCAACAAATATATATTTAATTAACTAAAAACTCATTGTATTTTACTAATCTTGTAATCAATTTAATATGAATAAAACAAAAAAATGTGACCAATTAAATACAAATTGATCGAAATTGATAAAAAAAATGTGATTAATTGAATATGAACTAATTGAATTTAAACAAAAAAAATATGATCAATTAAATATAAACTAAACGAATTGAACAAAAAATATATGTAATACATTGAATATGAATAAAATGAAATGAACAAAAAAATATAATTACTTAGATTTTAAATAATCTTTAGAGTCATATTTTAATAAAATGCATATCATAATTTATTATATATACAATATTAATAAATTATTACTTTATAATATAAATGGGACCATATAACAATGTAACGATTTTCAGAAAAGTATTATCTTATTAACTTATTGAAATTATTAATTTAGTCCATTAGCCCAAGTTGAGATCGTAGAAAATCATTATATAATAAAAGTAATTAATTTATCGAATATTAATTTACAGAAGTTTTACTATATAGCAAACGATATGGAGAATATCATCTCAATCTGTTAAATTATAATTAATTTATGTTTAAACAAATTGAGCATAATTGGAAGTTAAAATTAGGATTTAATTGTACCATTGAATCAACATACACTTAGAACTTATCAGTTGAGAAGAGTTAACACCTTAGATTACCAACAATAACAAACTGGGAATGGCAATAAGGATTGTCAATTACTAGCACCCTCGTGGGAATGAAAATTAAGGCAATAAAAACTTCTTTATCCTTGATTTATCACTCCCATTCCCTTTATTTCTGCTTACCAAACTCAAGTAATAGAACAAAAGTTTGATTCTCATTCTAGGTCCCATATTCATAGTAACCAACAGGGCATTAGTACATTTTATGTGGGTCCTAATTAAAAACTTATTATGAGAAGAAACACCTTCCCACAGTGCACTTCACCTTCATTTACCACTTCTTAGTTGATAAACATTTTTTTTTTGTTCCAAAAGGAACATGTATATAAACGGAATGACAGATAAATAGATAGGCGTGTGCACCCATGTGACATGGTCCTTAGGATCATGTTTTACCTGTAAAATCCATTGCTGTTGGCCTCAAAGACTCATTAGTGGAGATCATCCTCTGCAGGTCAGGAACAAATTCTTGGGGAATAGAGGAGAAAGTTTCACTGGATAAGTAAGTCAAGGTATTCGAGTACTGCAGAGAGGAAACCAAAGGTTAATTGCAAATTGAAGATAATCAAAAGAGGAAGTTGTATACCACCAAATAATGACTAATTATGATTTACTGTCTTAGTTTCATGATAAAGTTTAACAAAAATTGCCTCTCAACTTTGAACTCGCTCCAATGCAACCAAAACACAATCACATGCAATAAAATACTGAAACAAGATTCACTCAAATGTCAAAGACAATTTGAAACTGTTTGTACCCTGCTCTTGTATTTGTACTAAATCAACATTGTTGGCACGATATGGAATATTTCATTAAAGGGCCCCAAAATGGCCCTTATAAATTTAGACTTCACATGTACAAGTATAACAAATTGTATATCTTCCCCTCTTTTCTTTTTTTCTAGTTCTTCTCCTCCCCGACCCAGCCAATATAATTATTATTCTATTTGCATCATGGTGCATAATGGCCATCACGCCCTTTCACTAGCAATACATTCCCATTTCCCTGGGAATTCAAAATTCCATTCTCATATCAGTTAATCACATAACGTCTTTTGGTATTGGGTGAATGACATGAATTTTGGTAGAACCATAGCCCAAAAGCTAGCTCCACCAGTGGTTGGAGAGCCCAAGCCCATACTAACCTCACACTGAAATCTCATACTTTCAATGTGGGATCCAAGTCCGATACCTAGCAACTAGGATCATAACAGCGAATCACTATGATCAGAAATGAGTTTTATCAGATGAAGCACTAGAACTACCCCATCATGCAGCCCCAGGCTTGACAGACTGGGAAAAATAATTCAGCCAAATGCCACTAACTACAATGCCATTAATCTCCCTTCTGTTAGGTCCCACAACTCAACCCAGCTCAGCCTTAATTCTAAAATTAATTGGGATTAGCCATATGGATTTTTTTAGATCCGACATATATGTAAATTTTTTTTTTCTTTTTTCAAGTGGAGAAACAACTGAGTTGGTATTAACAAATAATTTAAAAGAAGTTCCCTCGTCAAGAAGTCAGGTAGTTCCACTCTCTCTTAGCTTTTCTTTTAGTAACTAATGTTAGGGTTTATATTAAAATAATGTAGGGAATATATGTCATTTAATTTGAACTGGGAAAGGATAAGAAAAGGTTAACCTTCTCTAAAGTGTAACAAAACTAAAACTTCAAAGGTCAGATAATTTTCCTGATCAACCAATGAAATAAAGAAAATCCTTCTTCAGATAAGACAAGCAAGCAAATTTGGAGATCTTCTCCTGTTTCTAACAAATAAAAGCACATGCAGATTTATAATCAACGCCAGTGTTGAAGTAAAAGCAAAGCTTCATATTAAAGTATACCATTTTGACATTGTTGTGGCAGTCAAACAAAGGCTTGTGAGCAATCAAGTGGTAGGCAAGACATCCAAAACTGAAAATATCAGAAGAGCACCCAGCCGAAGGTGATTTGCTCCGAACAAGCTCAGGTGCAGTATAATTCATAGATGGCTGAAGAGGCAGAATAGAATCCTCAACATCATATTCCTGGATGATCAAAACAGAACAGGAAAAAATAGGTAAATACTTTCCACATAAAACATACTTCAATCATATCTGCAAATAAAACTGAGTTACTTCAATCATCTCTGCAAATGAAACTGAGTGGACTAGACTCCATAAGTAATAACTCAACTCCAGATGAATGATAGATCACATTCAAACTCAACAGGCACCTATCGTTCAGGGAACCCAAAAAAATTACTTAAAAGATGAAAATATGTAATTTGAAGGAATAATATGAAATGATTACAGACTTGTAACAATAAGTATCAAATGAAAGCACATAGGAAAGCATGCTACAGAAAGATTTTAAAATGAAATATGAGATCGTACAAGAAATATTAGAATAGGAATTGAACATATGAACCGATCATGAAGGTGGCACCAAAAAGCGCATTTTAAGATGGCTTAACCATATGCAATGCTTACCTTTAAGAATATTGATAACGAAGAGCAGTCATATTCAAGCAAAGGGAAAAAAGAGTGTAAGGCTCCATATGTTTTGCAAAAAAACAACTTGTCTTCAGGAAATACTTTCCAAGGAAATAAATTTTCTAAAAGACTAATTTAATTTGGTGTTTGATTGTAACGCTAAAAATCAATTCACTATTACTTTTAAGGAAAAATATTTAAGGCACTTGAGTCTATTGGAAAAAATTTACTTTTCACTCAATAAAGAAGGCCATGGGCATTTCAACATACAGGACTCCATATCTGGTCTATTTGTAATAGAATAGGAGAATAAATTGCACAAAAAGAAAAACTGTGGTGGTCTGTGGCAACTACACAGGGCAATGGTCAGCAGTAATAGTTGGATATTGGCAATGGCCAAAGACTAATGGGGAACTTGCCTATATGATTCCATATTAGGTACGAGTTTGTTAAAATTTAGAAAATGAAACCCTATTTTGAAACCAAAAAAGCATTTTTCTTAAAAATGATATAACTTTCCCCTTGATAGGAAAAAATTTTCACCTGGCTAATTTTCTCAAACACCAGCAAATGTGGAAAAAATTTTCCACCAAACAGATAGAGACCAAAAACTAATGCAAGTTGATTATTTCTAACATAAACTAATGCAAAATTCAACTCACAGCATAATGAAAAGCCTGAGAACTAGGCAAGTCGCCTGAAGCCTGGTTTGTTGGGATTGCAAAACCAAAGCCACCAAGCTTCCATGCTCCACTTGATGTGATTAGTACATTCTGCAAATTGTAAAATTAGGTTTAGTATGTAAATGCATAACTACACTTTTTGATGCCTATAATATTTAACTCACATTTTAAATAAGAAAAACAAATATAATGCAGAAAGATAAAGGAATTGTGCAAAACATCTAGGGAGAAAGATAAGTAATGATATTCCATTTGTCCTAAAAGAGAGTCACAGCCTTGTAAGAGAGCAAGGATAATCCCAGCATGGAGATTTCAGATTTTTCTCATCCTATTAAAACCATACATATTTCAGATCTCCATGAATGAAAAGGAAAAGGACAGCCATCTTTAACTCAAATTGCAATTGATAGCATTATGTTGGCAAATGTAGAAGGAACTATATAAGTCATTTAAGTTGAGTTTTTGGGTATGGAAATTCGTTGTTAATAATAAAATTATGAATTTGTGATCTGGATATATTTTGTGTAGCCCGTCATCCTGCACAGATCACTTCGCAGGTTTTTTGCCACCAACAGTGCCATTACTGTCCACCATCAGAATGTTCTACAACTATTCCCAATGCTATCCATTACAATCTCTAAATTTGAAATCAACATGCCACTACTTCCCACCATTGCACTACAAACATCACCACTATGCATCATCATCTTACAATCCAAGCATCAGTTCCAATGCAAGTGTTTTTTCTCATAAATGAACAAAAAAAAATACCACAGGACACTTTGGAGGAGAAATCCATGTGAGAAGGAATATTGGAGAGGAAAACCATGTGCAAAAAGGACACCTTGGAGGAGAAACCCATTTGCAAAAGGGAGAAATTCAAATCAAAAGGTCAACTAAAACTATAACATGAAAAATATTAACAAAAATCCATCCACTATCCTTAAAAATCCCAAACCAACATCAGTAGAAATAAATAGAGGCCTTTCTTCTCCCTTAAAGGCCTTCTTCCTGCATTACTTCAAACTGTCCAAAATATGGTGAGAAGGATCACAGAAGTACTTTCTTCCTTTACATGAATAACTTATGCCTCTTGAACCCATGTCAATTATTGAACCAACCATGTTGTTACTGAAAACAATTCCAAATGAGATGGCCAAATTAGGGTTACCTAATTCGCAAAAACCCCCCGGCACCGCGATTCGGGATGCGTGTACCAATTCACGGGTCCTCATTGTCCCAATTCGCTTGGGATAAGAAACTAGATCGCCACAATCAGTGTCCCAATTTTGTGTACAGGCTCTAGAGACAAGATGAAGAGACTTGTAGATCCATGAAAACTCAACTTTAACCGTGAGAAGAAGAAGAATACGAAGAAGAAGAAGAAGAAGAAGATTTGCATATTCATGAAAACTCAAACTAGTGAAAAGAAGAAAAATAAACGATGAGTTAATAAAATTAAATAGTTGAGTTTTTCATGACTCTTGAAAAAAGATAATATTAGGTGTAATGTGATATGTTGTAGTTTCCAAAAGTAAAAGTTAGATGTAGTGTGTGAGCTATCATAAATTATATGTTTTTAATATTTATTACAAAGTACATTAATTATAATTATAAATATTTTTATTTAACAAATCATTATTATTTTAAAAAAAGCAACTAATTAAATTAAATTATTGAAAATATATTTTCTAGGTATGATATTATTTAAAAAAAAAATTAAGAACAATTTTATTAATTAAGAAAAATTAATTTATTTAAAATATGATAGATTTTTAAAGATATTCTAATATTTTCGATGTCTCAACTTCAACACAAATTCATGCATACTCAAACAATTTAAATTCAAAGATTTTTTTTATTTGTTTTCAATTATATATTAATTAACATAATAGAATTTCAATTATTATTGATATAAAATACTTGCTCCAATGAATTAGCAATTAATGCTAATTTTATAGATTAAATTAAAAAATACTAATCATTCAACCAATCAATAAATTGTTATTAAATGTAGTAATATGTAAAAATGAAAAAAATGTGCAAATATAACCCTCATGTATACCTAAAATAGTACATCGCCCTTTTTCATATTTGAATATACAAAAATGATCTTGATGTTACAAAATGGCTCGATGCACCCCCTTCCTCTGTTAACTCTCTCTCTCTCTTTATATATATATATATATATATATATATATATATATATACACATAAAATTTTGTGCTTTTTTATTTTTTTTATTAAATTTATATTTTTTAAAAATACAAAACATAAGATAAAAATTATTTTAAAATATTTTAACAAATATTTTTTTAATATTTGTTAGAAAATTAAAAAAAAATTCAAATATTAAAAAATATTTGTTAGGCTATTAAAAATATTCAACAAATTGAATTTTTTTAAAAATTTAGCTAAAAAGTGGAGATAAAATTTATTATTATTATATATGTGTGTGTGTGTGGGTGTGTGTGTGTGAGTGTGTGCGCGCGCGCAAAGTGTTAATTATGACACATGTTAAAATATTTTAATAATAATTTTTATTGCATGTTAAGATATTTTAAAAATATAAATTAAATAAAAAATATAAAAAAGCACAAAATGTGACATAAAACTATATAATATATATATTAATATAAATTATGTTTAATTATTTATTTTTTTAATTATATGAAAAGTGAAATTTCAAATCTAATTATTTTAAACTAAAATTTAATAAAAATTATTTAAAAAAATATGTTATAACTAATTTGACGATAATTAAAGTACTAATAAGCGAGTAAAAAAATATAATTAACTAAATTAATAATTAATTTAGACTAGGAAATATATATATATATATATATATATATATATAGAGAGAGAGAGAGAGAGAGAGAGAGAGAGAGAGAGAGAGAGAGAGAGAGAGAGTTAACAAAGAGTAGCAGAAAGTGGCGCATTGAGCCGATTTAATAACGTCAAGGTCATTTTTGCGCCTTCAAAAGGAAAAAAGGGCGATGTGCTATTTTAAATATACATAAGGGTCATATTTACACTTTTTCCCTTTATGAATAGTATTACATATACATGAACTTTATAAATATAATAGTAAGCAATGATATTTTATTAAATTATATATATCATATTTAAGCAATTTAAACCAAGGCGGACCGGATAAAAATTTTAAACAAATTTTGTTCCAAAATAGCGACCCAAAGAAGTATACCCCCCACGTCCCATATTTTTTCCTACGTACGTCATGCGTTCCCATACCACGTTTCGCTACCCGATCATACAATGAAACTAGTAACCTTGGGCCAGATCATACCACTGTTTATGCCATTTATAGTACAAAAGAGGTGTCATCATTTCAAAGTCATATTTATAAAGATACACGAGCTAAAATAAATTCCTCATTTTCATAGATTGTTCAATCATCAAATTCTTTACCATGTAGCCTCCCAAGTAAATAGTACAACATTAGAAGGAGCAAATCTAATCCATAATCCCTTCTAAGGGAAACTGGCATAAGTTATATGTGGTGTTGTAATTTTTTATATCATAGTATTTTATATAGGTAGTTAAATATTGAGAAAAGAAAATTTTTCATTTTTTTTTTTTGGTACACCAGAAGATATATTTTTTTCATCGTTGAGGCAATGGCTATATTATACCTTTCTAATTATTATAGTTCTATTTAAATTCTTATAATTTAGTATTTATTAGTTTAGGTTTTAGTTTTATTCCATTTCAAGTATTTATAATAATTTTAGGATTCTCATTCTAGTCAATTGGTCCAAGCAAAATTAGATTTTTATTCTTATAAATAGGCATCTTATGCACTTTTTTTTTTTGGAGATAAAATCCAGCTCTTTTTATTCCCTAACAGACTCTATACGTATTTTTCCTTATAGATTTAAGGTTGTTTAAGGCACAGGCGTGATCTAGCCTTGAACTACACTTTCCTGCATAAATTACATAGATGCACAAACTCTATGCTGTCCTTCTCCCCTTCCCCATAGTAAGCCAGCCAGTAGTACCCTAACTAAGAAGTTCTCTTTGTTAACGAATGCCCAAAGACTTAATACCTCTCCGACTTCAACACCTGCTGTTCCTTATATCCCAGGAGCTCATCGATCATTCTATAATGGTCAGAACTGGGATTTGAACTTCTAGCTTGATAGCTAGTCGTTCCTCTTAGGCCAATTGGCGATCAACTCACCCGGGTCCAAACATAGTAGTTGAAGTTGAGACCAAGGCATATGTGAGTTAGCCAGGAGATAGTCTTATCTAAGAAGGGGTGGGAAATTCCCTTTGATCGGATTCGGAGTCCTCCCCATGAGTTGCTTTAGAAGGAAGGTCTATATGTTGGTATTGGTCTTGTTGCTTTTACAAGTCTTGAGTCCCTTCACAACTTGGAAGGAAGTCATTTCCATCTCCGGCTGGAAGTCACTCGTCCTTTTATGTTTACATAGCATTTTCATCCTTTTACATTTTGTAACAACTAACAAGCACTTAATTTTTAGTAACTAAGCCTAGCGTATGTGTGTGTTCGTGTAATAATTATTTTATGCACTTTTTCAAAAAAGGTGCCCATCCCTATGTGCATGCTTCCACCTTGCACCTCTACCTATGCCCACCACTTTGCCTTAATGCAGCTTTGATAACCATGCTTCTGAATAACTTAAAAAGGGGGGTAAACAACAAATATTGAAGCACATACCTCGGGTGATATAGCCCGGTGAATGAGATGGGCATTGTTATGAAGAAAGTCCAAGGTTTCTGCAACTTGAAGTAAACCATGTTTCACCTCCAACAAACTCATTTCCTGCAAACACAACACATATAGATCGACAAGTTAGAGATAATATGCATGCATTTTTCATACATAAAATAGTTATGATTATCCAATTAATGAAGAGAGAATGCAAGGACAATCATTATCCAATAAATGAAGAATTGATGATTATCAAATGCTACTTTATTTACAGCAACAGAATTCTTGTGTAATTTCAATAACTCTTATCCTGCGAATTAAAAGAATAAGAGATTCAATGTTTCCCAGAAAAATAATAGTTGCTATCATTCAAAGAGACAAGGGATATGAGGAGGATGTTACCCATAGGATAAAGGAATGATGAATAAAATGGTGAAGTGCGATGAGAATTTTGTGCAATGCAAGATGCCGGCTGAGTTGAAGGGAAACTTTTATAGGAATAGATCAACCATATGAGCGCCTAAGATTTCAGGCTGCACATTGGGCAATGAAAAACAACACTATATGTGGTAGAAATGAGGATATTTAAATGAATATGTAGACATACAATAATGAATATGAATGAGGAATAAATAAATATATGGAAGGAAGGTAGAAGTGGCATCTATTGAGGAAAATTTGCGATCAAGATCATTTAGACATGTACACAATAGACCAACACATGCTCTTACATGGAAGGTTGAACAAAGAGATGTAGTACGAGTTGAGAAAGGGAGGGGTACACATCAGATGACATGTAGGCAAGTAATAAATATGGATCTAGATACCCTAGAACTTCATTACACTATAACTCTAAAATGGGTGGAATGGAGAAACAAATCTATATAGCTGACCTCAACTAACTTGAGACTAAAGCTTGATTGGATTGAGTTGAACAGTAAAATAATTGTTAAAAAGGGAAACAAAAATATTTTTTTTCCCAAACTCGGATAGACGCACGTCACTTCAACAAGGATTATAGAGCAAATATTCCTAATTAGTAACAATAAATAAGGTTGAAAGTCTCTTCTTAGAATTTCAAAACGTAGCTCAACCTATTTCTCCAAACCTTCATTATAAATTATAAATATGCAATGCAGTTAAGAGCACATCTTGTTTAAAATGTGCATTATTAGTCAGCTTAACCAAGCACTTCTTTTTATAAAAAGAGCACAACAAATAGATTGCAATTATTTTGGACCTATTTGCACCAGTCCATAATTCAAATTAAAAGCAAAAATGTGCCTAACTTAATTTATAGATCCAAGTGTTTTATAAAAGTTCTTGATGGGAAAAAAAATGTGAATGAAAGATCCCCCTTCCTCAAGCAATTAGTAATGTTATCTTGATCATTTATTTAGAAAATTTTTCTCTGCCCACTTTTTATTACTTTTAATTAATTTCTTCATTCAAAATTTTATGCCCTATTTTCTATCTGACTTGTTTTGCCTTTGGCATAATAAAAACAATTCATGGAGAAAGAAAAATATTGCTACTCTAGTACAGAGAAAGCATATGAGAGAGAGTAATTTAAAGATCAAAACTACATATGAGAGAGTAATTTAAAGATCAAAACTATCTGAAAAATAAAACAGCAGTGACCATAAATGAAAAACAGTGCATTCCAATAAAAAAGGTTATGCAAGAGTAATTTGTCTGCAAATGCAATGTAGTAGACATAATAGCAATAGTTTCTAACTTCATAAACTAAACAATGATCAAACTCAACTTTCTAATTAACCAACAACTTGGATACATATTATGGCATCACCCAGGAGACAGGTAACCAAAAACAAGAATATCATCACTATCGTGCAGCAAATACAAAGATGCACAGTTGTACCCTCACTAGAATAATATGATTTCTCTAACCACATCACAATGAATTAAACTATTAATGAAGATTATTTTATAAAAGAAGAAACCATTTGAATTAGTTCCATAAAAAGGAGCACTCCCGCATGCATACAAGATTTATGCAAAAGAAATGTCCAAGAATACCTTTACTTCTAGTTTATTTTATCAACACAATCAATGTGATGAAACTGTACAGTTAGTGCATGACTCTCCCAATCTACAAATAAGAGTTTTCACCCCATCGAATTCCCTTTGTTTCTCTCTCCAAAAAACCACATGTAAAATCATCCTCCAAAACTTTCTTCTTCATCTCTATAATTGCTTATCTATGCCAAACATCTAGCAATCACAATGAAAATGATCACCCTAAGCTAGCCAGGGAGATGATCAACTCGTTTCTACCTTTTTTTGCATATAATCCATCTGTTCACTTATGAAATGCTATCCTCATCAAATTTTCCATGGTCAAAGTGGTGGTTTTAAGAAAGGCAGACTACGCAATCAACGGTACCTAAGATGGGGATCTAATCTTTATTGCCTCCTTCCAGGGAAGGTCTCAACCTCGTCATGAGTACCACTGTATAAACTTATAAGTTACTATAACTAGCATTTCACCTATTAATGTAATTTTCATCCCCATTTAATGTTGGTTGCTAAGGAAGTTGGGCAGAGGAAACGACAGAGTCAAAGTTCTCCAGAAATTAATTGTGATTTATAAAGAATAGATAAAGTACTGCAATATTTTAAAGTGAAACAAAAATAGTTCACACTACAACTCTGAATAAGAACAGATAATAAACTGATACATGCATATAAGTTTGCAAACTAAAATAGAAGTTATCCAAATTATTATGTAGGCTTTCCTTAAATCACAAATAAACGTTCAAATATATTTAAATACACACCAGAACATATGAGACACCTGAAATTCATAGAAGAACTAGTAAACTGAAACAATTCGCTAAGTTTTGCAAAACAATGGCAAGAGAAACTTTACAACTCTTAATATGCAATAAACAGGACATTAAAAAAATAAACAGGACTCGAAATCAACTAGGCTTTCGCTTAATCATAAAGAGAAATTCAAAAATCAACTAGTATTAACTAAATATGACTTGAGAAAATCGAAATTAACAATCCACCAAAATCCATGCAAGTCAATCACTAGTACTTACCATTCCCTTGAGTTCCTGAGGCACCTTCGCTATATTCTCCACATTCACAAGCGCATTGGCTACCGACGAAAAAAGCGGCTCCGTCACCATCGCAATGGCATTTTTATTCTCATCCATCGCCTGCACCACATGGACCACTCCCGGATGCCTCAGCCTCACAAGCCGGGCTGCATCAGCCCTAATCACATCCAAAAACTCCTCCTCCGCCGCCTTCGAAAGTCCAGCTCGAACGCGAGCCTCCGATAGCGCCTTCTTGTCAAGCACCCAAACGCAAACAGTAGGGTACTGGTGCGGCGTAGAGTCACGTACGGCCTTAGCGGAGTATAATTTCCAAGCGAGGCCAGGTCCGGCGGAGCCGATCTGGTCGAGGAGGTCGTAGTCTTGCAATGGCTTAGGACCTGTTACTTCCTGTACGGTTGTTTGTACAGTCTTCTCGATCACAGCTGCTGTCTTGGCAAGCGCTTGGGTTAGGGCTCTCATGTTCAGAGACATTTTCGTTTTTTTTTTTTTTTGGTTCTTATGTTTGATGCCACCAAATTACAAATCAATCAATATGTATATATACAAGTGCATGTGTTTGTGTTTGAACGGAAATAGGAAGAGTTAGGAGGAGGAGGAGGTGGCGGAGATGGAGGTGGTGGTGGTGGTGTCGGTGATGGAGGGAATTAAAGTCCACCGGATCAATCAACGAGGTTGGTTCATCGTTTCCTTTCTCTCCACCTCTCTCTCTCTAGCTCTCTTCTCTCTATAAAATCCTTTTTTTATTTTAATTTGTGTTTTTTTTAATGAAATAATTAATTACTATTATTTTTTTACTTTTGGTCTTTTTTTTAATCCAAAATTTAAAAAGTATTTTATCATTTCTTCGGTGAAATGGACTCTGTCGGACGTGGGGACCAGCAAGGTGTGGGTCAGGTTGGCGCAAGCCTAATTTGACAGGCGCATAACGTGAGTTTTTCCAATTGGAGATTTTGGGCCGAGACACTTTCCTTAATCAAGTGGATTGAAGAACACGGCTGGAAAGATAAGTGAGTTGTGTTTGAGATAAGGATTTAGAATTTGAATTCAGCTCTTCAATTTTAATTTTAATTTTTTAGAATTAAAATTAAAATTTTAAATATTTATATTACATAAAAATTAAAATTAAAAACAAATAATAAATGATAGTGAAAAATTAAAATTAAAAACAAATAATAATTGATAGTGATAGTGAGATATCGATGGTGATGGAACACAATTATTCGATGGAGACGATAGTGAACTGCCGATATCGATGATAACGAACTATTGATTTTGGCTGCCGCGACAATCGTTTGTGATGATGGCGATGATTGTAGACCGTCGATATCAGCAAGAACGAATCACCAACATTAAAGATAGTGATGGTGATAGACCATCGATTATGACGATAGAAGTAAGATGAGTTTATAGTGACAGTTGTTAAATTATAATTTTTATGAATTGTAAATGAAATTGTGGAATTATTCTTTTAATTATATTATAATTTTATGAAATTGTTGATAAAATTCTAATTCTTTTTAGTGTTGCAAATAATGATATTGAAATAGGATCCTTTAATTTCAGTTATAATTTCAATTTTAGATTTTTTAAACGGATCCTTAATATAATCTCAAAATATTTTTGTGACAAAATAAGTATGTTTTTATGCATTGACAAATAAAGAAAATATAAATTTTACGCTCGTTAATTTCATGAAAAATAATTTATAAGAAAAATATTTTCTTGAGAAATATTTTTGAAAGATTCATTTTATATTATTTGATTACGATATTAAAATTTAATTTATAAGATTATTAAAACTATTTAAATTAAAAAATTATATATAAAACAAAAATTGATTGTTTATAATATTTTTCGCTATGTATCCATTTATGGCAAAAAATATTTTTGACATCATTGTGTTTTTTATGTTCCATTTAAAATATATATTAATTTATTTTTTTAGATAATTCATTTATATATTTTCATATTAAAATTTAAAATTATAAAAATATAATATTTAATTTTAATAATAAAAATTTATATATATTAAAATATTTTAAAAAATAAATTAAATAAAAAATATAATTAAAATACACGAGGTGCATATCTGCATTTATTTTTATTTAAAAAATAAATAATAATAATAATAATAATAATTATTATTATTATTATTATTATTACCATTATAATAATAAATTATGATATTTATCTTATCCAGTTGTGGCTACCAAACATGATATATAAATTAAATATTTTCATATATTTTCTTTTTCTTATTATATTTTTGTAAAAATTTTAAAAATCTAAAATTACTTTAAAAAAATTGTCATTTTTTAAATGATTAAATTGTCCTTCTGAATAAAAAAAAAATTAATAATTTTTTTATGAGTTTCGAAAATAAAAAATAAAAAATATTTATTATAGAAATAAATCATTTTAATTAAGTAAAAATATTTTATGTTTAACCATTTTAAATTATTTGATAGCTAATAAAAACAAAATTGACTATATAAATTGGGTTATCCAATCAAGTCCAAACTACATATAGCAGACATCATGTCTTCAAAATTTGCAGTTCTAAAACATTATGGTAAGTGTCATGGGTTTTTTATATCCAAAAATTTTCCCAAATAATATTTCTTGCGATGCAAGCAAACTTCCTACTTAATTCAACACTTTTCTACACAAAAAGATTTGTATTTCACTTGGCCAACACACTTAGTCAATTTTGCACAACAAAAAAGTTTTGTCAATTTCTATTCAACAATTTAATACTTAGCCAATTCAATTAACCATCAAACGTCAATTAAATTAAATAACAATAAGCAAGTTACAGGAATTCACTTCTCAATATTTATTACTTTAACAAAGGATTACAAAAAGCAGCCTTAAATAGGTATTATACGAAGGTCATTCAGTATTTATTTTCTCTCGAAACAAATCTCACAAATCTAACAACTCTCTTTGTCAAATTTTTCTTGCCTACAATCAAGCCAACAAGTCTTTTATATAGACAGAGTAGTTATATTCAAATTTAATTACAAATAGGCAGTTGATACTCCCAACTACTTTAGGGCAATTCAAATTCTTTGACAAATAACTGCTTTGGATAAGGCCCAACCGTTTTGCATATACTTGGTAATCGCTCATGTTTCTGCCACATGATTTCCTTTATCATCTTCCATATGTTTGAGTAAGTCGTAAACTGTCCTTGCACCCATGTTCATAGAACATCAACCAATTCGTCCATAGGACTAAGCCAGCCCACCAGCAACCTGCCTGCTTACTCTATATATGCATAATTAGTAAAGTTAGTTGTTCGAGCAGGAGAAACTCCTAGGTCCGAGGAGGAGAGTACTCCCTAAAGTACTTCCCATTGCCTTCCAAGCACTCCAATTCACATATAAATCCTTGCTTGTTCACTTCATAGGCCAACCAGCCTATGTGCTTGCATTATGCATACCCATTGGCCTCCTAATAAGTCTGCTTCCATCCGTAGGCCTACTAGTTTCACCCACAGGCCAACCAGTTCTACCCATAGGCCTACCACAGTCCACAGCTTCCCTTGCTCTTTGTCCTGGCATATCCAACTATGCCAACCCAAGCCTTATTCCCAAAACTACTTTGTCATCAAGCTCGCAAACTTTTCATGCTGCTTTGGTATATTCCCCCATATGCCAGCCAATTTTGGTCCAATGCTTGAGTCCAGCACGCCACTCTAAGCATTGGCCTGCTAATGAGCCATTTAGGAGTCTAACTAACCTCCCCTACTTGCGGGATACAATGCCCTCATTGAAAAAATATGAATATGTTCCAACAACTCCTACCTTGGTTCTACATCACTCTCATGCACCCATACAAAGTCAAAAGCCAACAAAATTGTAGCCAACAGTAATGCCTTAGCTTGATTATTCGCTGTCTTATAAAGAAATCATTGCTCAATTTGTCACTCAACATTAGAAAGCTTTTAAGTGTGAGACAAAAACTCCATTCCCTTAAGCAATGTCTGGTAGCCAACATCTCTTTTTCATCATAAGAAAAGTTCATTTCTAAGTGACTCATTCTCTGGCTCCAACATCACTAGATAATCCTTATGAATTAGTGTCTTACTAACATTCTCATCTTCAATATTCACATGAACTTCAAAGATGATTTCCTAAAAAATAACTAGGCTTAGGCTAACTTAGGAACATCATTACCGTAAGCAAAGACATTTGTCCTGATTCAACATTCCTATTAGAGAGGTTATGAAGGAAAGACTCCACTTGGTCTTCAAACTACCATAAAGAAGTTTCCCTCTCCCAAGTATCATATGTTACTAGCCTTCCTTTCCACATGACAAGGAATTCCATATTTTTCTTACTTTGGCCCATTGTTCGATGATCAAGGATCTCCTCTACCTTATCACTGAACTACTTCCTAATTACTGGAGGAGCACGCTTAGACTTGCTCCTAGAAAGATCACTTGGATATTTGTGATTTGGCTTTAGAAAACTCATAAGAAGGGTTGGATAAATTTCCAATCTCTCAGGTAATTTCAACCTATAAACCACATTGCGAACCTTTTGAATAACTTAAAAAGGTACCATCATACTTAGGAATGAGACTGCGATGCAATGTCTTATTTGTGAAGAGCTAATATTGGCTGAATACTCTCACTACCATATATAAAGAGCTAATCTCTCTAGTTACCATATGTGAAGAGCTAATCTGCTATATTTAGTTACCTCAATCAGCTGCATATTTTTAATTGTATTTTATGTATAAACACCTCAACTCTTTCTTTATTTCTTGATGTATTGCTGTGTATATATATTTAAGGCTATTGCCTTCATATTAATATATACAAAACATTATTCATAAATTCAATTTGGTATCAGAGCTACACAAATGGCATCATCAGCTCAATCTACTATATCCCTTTCTCCTTCCTCTTCCCATCATGCTTTTTCTATTAAACTAAATAATAAAAATTACCTAGCTTGGAAAACCTAATTCTTACCTCTCCTCAATTATCAAAATCTCATGGGTTTTGTTGATGGATTATAACCCTCACAGCCAAAAACTATCCAGAACCCGGTGTCTCCAACAGAAACCATTACTAATCCAGCCTATACCACTTGGATTCAAAAGGATCAAATGCTCCTTTGCTGGTTACTCTCCTCTCTATCTGAAGAGGTCTTTTCATATATCATAGGCATGTCTTCCTCCTTTGAAGTCTGGAATGCCTTAGCTAGTACCTTTGGCTCCATTTCACAAAATCGACAATTACAACTCAATATTGAACTACAAGAATTGAAGAAAAATGATCTCACTATCACTCAATACCTACAACGTGCCAAGTCTCTAGCCGATGAACTTGCTTTCGCTAGACGCTCTCTCACATCTGCATAATTCAACGCCATTATCTATCACATGATTTCAGATAACGGTCGCGGTCGCGAAAATAACGTAACGGTAATGGTCTGTCGCAGCCGTAACGTAACGGTAACGGTCTGTTGAGGCGAAATTTTTTCAAAAAAAAAGTGAAATGTTTGAAATAAATAAAATTTGAATCTGTTCTTTAGAATATATGCATAAAAAACTATAATAAGTATAACTGCAATTAAAAAAAACATAAATAACATTGTCTCATATAATTATAATGCATATATACTAGTAACATTACTTTAAATTCATTAGCTAACTTATTATTTATGTAATAAACATACACTCATTGATATAAGTTCATAATAAAATACAAAATAAGAAAATGAGTTTAAAAGATTA